>CABFOQ010049677.1:0-13618 GCA_900660455.1 Gephyroberyx darwinii | reverse complement strand
ACTGCTAAGAAACTGCTTACATCACTTAATGGGTAGGGCCGGCTCTGCTGACAACTGTAAACAACCATCAGAAAAACAATCTCCACCTGAACTTATGGTCTGCTAGAATGAACTGCATGAACCTGAGCTTGATGAACCTCATCTTCATGAACCTCATCTTCAAGAACCTGATCTTCATGAACCTGATCTGTATGAATCTGATCTTCATGAACCTGATCTTCATGAACCTGATCTGTACGAATCTGACCTTAATGAACCTGACCTTCATGAACCTGATCTTCATGAACCTCATCTTCATGAACCTCATCTTCAAAAACCTCATCTTCATGAACTTGATCTGTATGAATGTGAGCTTCATGAACCTGATCTTCATGAACCTGATCTGTATGAATCTGACCTTCATGAACCTGATCTTCATGAACCTGATCTGTATGAACCTGATCTTCATTTGCTTAACATTGAATCAAATGTTAGAAAATATTTTGTTTTTATTTTAGTGTCAATGTTTGTCGTAATGTGGAGGGTGTAAATATGGTCAGATGTGTGGTCATTTGGTAAGAATCCAATCTGACTTCTACTCGAGGCTTTGTGCTTCATATGGAAGTCTAAAAGTCTTGAACTTATAAAGAGTAGCTTCCCCAGGTTTCTGTTCACACAGACCCTAACAGTGATCGTTAGGGTCGAATTTATCTCCACTTTTGAAGACCGGGGTTATGAGACCTTGATTCCTGCTAGGAATCTGGTTGAATCGTTTCAGAATAGCCAGTTGGAATTTAGATCTGGACTCACTGTGGTTTTGCTGATGTCCATGAGTCTAACAAAGCATGTAAGCATGTAAAAGTGTTTCAGTCAGTAGAATTTATTAAATCTATTGTATAATCATATGACTCCTCCAGATATGAAGTTGGGAGGATCTGAGGAGTCCAGTGGGAGGTCTGAGGAGTCCAAGAGGTCTGAGGAGTCCAGCGGGAGATCTGAGGAGTTCATCAGGTCTGAGGAGTCCAGCGGGAGGTCTGAGGAGTCCAGCGGGAGGTCTGAGGAGTCCAGCGGGAGGTCTGAGGAGTCCAGCAGGTCTGAGGAGTCCAGCAGGAGATCGGGCCCCACAGCCTCCTGGGAGTCGGAGCTGACCTCGATCCAGCACTCCTTAAAGTTTGTGTTGAAGCTGAAGGAGGAGTTTGTGTGTCCGATCTGTGGAGGCGTCGTCCTGAACCCTCAGCAGAGCTCCTGTGGACACATCTACTGCTTCCACTGTCTGCAGGGACTCCTGTAGGCCCCCCGTCCAGTCCACCTTAAGGCACAACACTGACACAGCCCATGTTAAGACAGCACCCCGACACAGTCCCCCTTAAGGCACAACACTGACACAGCCCACCTTAAGACAGCACCCCGGCACAGTCCACCTTAAGGCACAACACCGACACAGTCCACCTTAAGACACAACACAACACTTTCACATTGTCAAGTCGAGTTAAATGGTTACATCCTGTCAACAATTCTGTCAACAAAATACCACAAAGAGCCGTAAATGAAACCACATGTTGTGACTCCGTGTTGGTCTCTGTGGTGTGTTGTGGCCATGTGTAGGACCCCATACTGCCATTGTAAATATGTCCCGCCTGTCACTGCAACACCATTGGTACTACAGTTATCAATCAGCTGAATCAGATTAAACATTGTACAGCAGCAGGGTGATGTGGTTGCTAGTCTGAACGCAGATTTAGATAAGGATGGTTACATGAACGTCACCGTGGAGAGCTTTATGGGAAAATTATGAAAATGGTTAGGCATTTTAATGTAGTAGAAGCTGACAGAAATTCAAATCCAATACCGATTTAGCTCCATGGCTCCTGGTGGGAACAGTCTGCTTCCTGTTTCAGGGAGAGGTCGTCGCTGTCCAGCCCAGTTTGTCCTGTGGATGGAGCTGTGATCACACCAGCTGAGGTCAGACATCAGATTCAAAAGAAATCACATCACAGCTTCAGATTCACAACACAAATATAGACTAATTTCCTCATCAGAAGTATCGTTGGGATGTTTCGCTCCTTAATGCAGATGAGACAGAGAGTTGCAAGACAGGGATATTTGCAGTAGAATGATGAAAACCTCGTCAACATTACTTACTGCTGACACTTTTCATTTAGAAAGAAAGCAGTTCTATGCTGCTTTTTATCCTTAAATGATGGACGAGTTTAAAAGATACTAATTGAGATTGTTGGTTGTTTCCTGCAGGTTTTCCAGGACAAGTGCTGCAAACGAGAAATATCTGGTTTAGAAGTGTACTGCACCAACTCCCCCACCTGCTCCGCTGTGACCACATTACGCTGTCTACAGGTAGGCCTTCTGAACCAGGATCAAACCCTCTACAACCCAACCCAGGGCTGAACAAATTAGAAATGTGTTTGGTTGTCGTCTGGGCAACCAACATCCAACATGCAAACTCCACACAGAAAGGTGGGTTATCTCCCGGGCCTTTCTGTGTGGAGTTTGCATGTTCTCCCCGTGTTCACATGGGTCTCCTCCTATAAAAAAAAAAAAAGAACCCCATCTAAAAACATGCAGCATCCTGTCCTGACCACGACGAGGAGTCAAGAGATCTAGAGTTGGTCCCCGGGCGCCTACAGAAGAGGGCTGCCCACTGCTCCTGGCTGCCCTGGAGGACGGTCGGCTAGGATGGGAGAAAAGCAGAGAAAGAATTCATTTTGGACACCCTACCTGCATGTGTGTGTTCCCTTGCATGTGTTGTGTGTGTTAGTGCATGCGTGTGTGTGTTCCCTTGCATGTGTGTGTGTGTTAGTGCATGTGTTGTGTGTGTTAGTGCATGCGTGCACCCAAATGTGAATAAATGAATCTTATCTTATTTTATAATCTGTTAGATTAAGATTAATCTGACTAGATTCACAATTCGGTTGCCCAGATTTGTAATTACAAAAATTTAATGTTCCCTCTGCCAGGTCAGGCGCTTCTTTGACAATAAATTGCTGAAACAAAATCTAAAAATGAATTAGATCTATCTACGTAGAACCATTATACATTTCTGACATTTAACTTTCAGACCTCATTTCATTCAAACTCACGTTAATCACATTACAAACCATGTCTTTCTCTCCTGTTGTTTTCTTGGGAGCATCATGTCTATGTATCTGTGTCTGATCTATAGATCTATACTTCTTAATGCTGAATTAATGGCTTGTAAGATGTCATCTGCATCAGCATTTCTCAAATCCTGTCAGCTGACTTGTTCCAATGATGATTTGTGTGATTTTACTTGAAGTGAGGGATTCCATGATCTTCTATGGGCTTATGAAACCATTTCAAAACCCATTGCAGATATTCACAGGTGTATTGGGAAATATGTTTCCTCCTTCCATCTTTGATCGTTTCTTTTCCAGGAGCATCTGAAGTCATGCCAGTATGAGGTGCTGCAGTGCTCTAATCCAGGCTGCAGGGAGGCACTGCAGCGAAGATACCTGCAGGAACACCTGACCAATACCTGTCCTCACCGCCTGGAGCCCTGCCCACACTGCCAGCAGCCTTACCAACTGAACCTCATCAAGGTAAAGCCTTTCTACCAATGTGGCAAGGTGCGGGGCTCATAGATCTTAAGTTTATCTCATTTCTGTCAGCCAACTCACGTATTGGTTATGACATTTTATATGAGAATAAAATGTAAATGCGATTTATTTTGGCGTCGGGGCCTGTTGCATCGTCCTCCGCTTGACTCACTTAGCCAGCCGAGTGAGGCAGAGAGTGATCGGCAGTTGAGGTGGTGAGGTGCCAGTTGAGTCCTCAACTGGCACCACGGGACTGCATTTCCCAGGGTCCTACGGGGCGTGATATTGCTTGGGAGGCCAGTGGGTTGCGCTGCTGGTGATGACGTTGAGCGGTGGGCAGTCGGGTAGGAAGTAAAGAGCGTAGACAGGACTGCAAGGCAACATCGATGCCTTCTACAATGCGAGATACCGGCCTGGCGATTACCGGCCCGGTGGACAGTTTACTGCCAAGTGGACACTCCGACAGGGTTGTAGGGCATCAGTTTAGCCGGTAGCATGACTCAGGAATTGGAGATTCATCCCGATTGGATTGCCTCATCCTCGGAGTCAGAGACAGCGAGTGACATGGTGACGGCGATAGCTAGCTGGTAAAGTGAGAGCTTCATCAGCATCGGCATAGACAGTAACAGAGCAACGCTGTGTGCAGAGCGGCAGCAGAGAATGAGCAGTGAGATTGATGGTTTCAATAGACCGCTCCATTGCAGTGGCTGCATACACTCAGCTGACAAGTCAGCTGACTGAGCTGTACACCTCCTCGAGTGTGACTGCCTTGCTTCGTCCCAATTAAAGTCAATGTAAAAAATAAAAAAGATTTTCTCATAAACAAATCACCAATGGCAGGCACCAAATGGAAGAAAGACATAACACATCTGCACCACATCTTCGTTACTTACTTTCCAACAGAAGATCCAAAAGTACCATATTGGGAAAGAGCAATACACCCAATTAAAGCAATTAAGGCAAGAACCAAGACATCCAAGAATGACTTCCAACCACCACTATAAGACAACATCAATACAAACTCAAACAAACCTCTGTCAAAATTATACAAACTTTTATGTTCCACTGACACCAAACCTCCTCCAATAAATAAATGGTAAAAATATCTCAACATCAGCACCAATAATGACTTCTGGACTCAAATCTGCAAAAAACACCTTCAGAAATTCTTGCAAGTGTAGTTTACATCCGGGCATTTCTCGTACATGAAACCACCAGACTACACACATGAAACACGCTACATACACATCTCACGTCACAAATAGTATGTTAACCAATGTGGATGCTAACCAGTTTTGAACCGACTCTAAATGTGTTCTTCTCAGTGTAGTGGAGGAGGTGAAGAGGTTCAGCAGCTTCCTCTGTTCAGGAGACTCTTCTGGATTTCACTCTTCAGTCTGGATCGGTCACTTCCTGTGTGGAGAAGATTTCCCACCAGTGACCAATCAGACACCAGGAATTAATTTGGACCAATAGGGTGAATGGGTTAGGGTTAGTGGGGGTGGGACACTCTTCTCTGTTGCAGCATCACTTCCTGGTTTAGCCTGAGAAGACGACTGGAGGGTTACATTAAAATCTGGATGTGACAGAGAAGCTGTCACTGAGTAGAGGCACTCCATACACATACACAAACAGTCCCGCTCTTGTAGCAACTGCACGGCTTCCCGATCTAACCTATACATTTTCCCATTTCCCCACAGTTAAACATGAATGATACAGGTCACTATATAGTCTATATAGTATAGTCACTCCAACTTATTATTACGACCGTGATCAGAATTGTTTGCTGTCTGTCGTTCTCTTCTGGTGTGTAGCCAGGTGGCATCCGCTGGGTCCTAAAGCGGAGGTAGTATTTATTTGATAGTTGGTATGTTCTGGGGGTGGGGCCAGGAGTATTTATACGCGTCCCTCTCCAGGGAGAAGGTGTCGGGTTGTACCCAGGAAAGTACTGCTGTGGCTGCTCCTGTGGACATGGTGGACATGGTGGATCTGGATGTTGGTTTTTCGTGGCTGTATATATATGTAAAGAGTTTTCCCTTTTTGGATACTCACTTTTTCACAGTTTTTGGATTTTGGGAGCACCAATACATCACCTTGCACTACAACTGCTATTTTGTGACTGTGACATTTGTTTGGAGGTTTGAGATACGTCTCTCGGCTTACGCTCCTTAACACTGGACTAGTGGAGCTTTAACTATGAGCTTCAAACATGTACATGTACAACTACCTTTCACCAACTGGTACCATGAGCGATCACAATTGACAAATCTTAAGATTTCTGTTTATGTTCAGTTCTGGTATTGTGTTGATGGCACTTACTGGTGATGCTGTCATCTGTAGGAGCATGAGCAGAGCTCCTGTCCAGAGGTGGAGGTGGGCTGCCCCAACAGATGCTCCCTGAAGGTTCGAAGATTCATGGTGAGTCTGTCTGATTTAGTTCATATTCCATCAGCAATGAAGTGATGAGTTTCCGCACAGGGTCGTATGTTACATATGATTCAAGTATTTGTTTTCAAAGGTAAAGTTATAACCAGGGTTACCATGGTATTCATGTCATCTTGGACAGTACAGTCAATGTTTCTGAAGGTGACAAACTCTCCCAAAAACAAAAAGCAGAGAACTATGGTACTGGTACTGGGTCCCATCCTGGGTATTGGTACCATGTCCTATTCTGATTACTAGCACTGTGTTCAACCCTTGGTACTGGTACTGGGTCCAGCAGCAGAACACATATCCCAATCCTGGGTGTCTTGAATCTCTAGTCTGCCACATAAATCACTTCAGGTTACTAACAAAGGACCTTCTATCCGAACATTTCTCAAATTGCCCCCAGGAATAAATGCCATCCATCATCTCTCTTTTCTCCTTTCATCCAGCTGACAGACCACAGCAACCTGTGTCCTGAGGTGCAGATAGACTGTTTTTATAAGAAGTATGGCTGCTCTGTACAGGTGGGTTCAACAGCTTCTACTATTGACCATCAATAAAAATACATATTATTGGTTGTTATCTCAACATGTTGCTTTCATTAATACATGATTATGTACAAAAACATATTGTGTTTTAGCAGGATAAGAGAGCCAAAGTAAAGCTCCATGAAGCCACTGCTGTCAACCAGCACATGCTTCTGGTTTTGAAGAGCAATACTAAGCTGGAAAAACAGGTATTTTTTAATTGACCCAACACATGTCATGAATGTGAATTAGAGTGTCATCTGCATAAAAAAACAGGAATATAGCTGACAGGTTTCAAGCTAGTCAATAAAGTATTTTATTGCTTAGCACTTGATTATGATGATCTAAGAAGCCAAGAGGATATTGTTTAAGAACAAAGAGCCCATTCTCTCCTATTAGATGGAGGACCTCCAGGAGGAGGTGCTGCTGAAGCAGCAGGAGATCCAGGAGGAGAGTTTTCTGGTTGGTGGGCTGGAGAGGGAGGTCAGGCCACTGGTCCAACAAAGCAGCAGGCATGAACAAATTGTTTCTACAGCTCAGGTAGTGATGCAGGTTTTAACTGATCTACCTTTTGTCCCTGCCTTTTGTCTTCCCCTAGCGCTCATCCATGATCATTCTAGGTTCATGAGAATTATATGTATGAACAGATATTACACCAACCAGCTGTGTGCACAATACTCATAGCTTCAAAGCTTATTGTGTCTCCAAGAAAGTTCAAAAATATAAATAACAAAGAATTTATCTTGATGACATTGGTGCCAAGACAGCAAGGATTGGTTGGAGTGGTACTACCTTTATCCTTATAATGTGAACCTGTCTTTGTGTTTCTGTATGTTTATATGATCAGAGGGCTCTGACCAGGCAGAAGGACCTACTCTCCAAGGTCCGCCTGGAGGTTCAGGAGGTGTCACAGGGGTTTGGACATGGTCTGGAGGACCTGAACCAGTTGAGGAGCTCCCTCGATGCTGTGGTCCAGCAGGTATCAGCAGCCGAAGCTCTCAGAGACCACCTGGGTAAATTCCTTTGCTTTTAACACACAACACACCAGTTTCCTTTAACCGATAACTTGCTCTAATTGTGCTGTAGTGGTAATATTGTTTGTTGGGAGTCCAATAGGGTTTGAGTTTCACTGAGTCAACCTTAGCAAGTGCTGGCCCTTAGCAGTGACAGTCTTCAGTTTATTAGAGCTGGTTGATAATTGCTATATAAATATAATTAGCATTGTTAACAACATACTATCAAGTAACAGTCTCGCTGTTGAAGTGGTATTACTCTGTATCTCTTTCTTCTGGACTTGAGTAGTAAATACTACTGAATATGATGGAGTGAGGCAGCATATTATTTGGGCTTGTTTGTTGACTAGCTCATGGCTTTTGTAATACATGAGGACTTTAGAGTCTTTTGTGTCACTGAATCAAAGCCACAATGTTGTTGGTGCTGTCTTCTTCCAGGAGCTTTGGAAGAGAATTTCAAGCGGCACTCGGGTCTCCTGGATCTTCACGCCGCTCAAATCAGTCACAACAAGGAGCACCTCCAGGAACTGGAGGCCACATCCTACGATGGCAAACTGATCTGGAAGATCCAGGACTTCAGGAAAAGGAAGGAAGCTGAGGTCAAAGGTCAGCATAGTTGTCTGAGCAGCGTGCCATTCCACACCAGCTGCTGTGGCTACAGAATGGCCGCCAAGGCTTACCTGAACGGGGATGGGGAAGGAAGAGGGAGTCATCTGTCCCTTTACATTGTTCTGATGCCGGGAGAGTTCGACCCCCTGCTGCCGTGGCCCTTCAGACAGACTGTATCTCTGTCTGTGCTGGACCAAAGTGGTACTGCCAACCACCGGACCTTCAGCTTCAGACCTGACCCAACATCTAACAGCTTCCAACGACCTGCCGCCGAGTTCATTAGCAACGTTGCTTCTGGATTCTCACGCTTCATTCCCCTCACCCAACTGGAAACCCCACAAAATGCTGTCTATGTCAAAGACGACACACTCTTTGTGAAAGTTAAAGTGGACATGGCAGGTTTAGAGCATCTCTAGGAGGTTCTTCCTTTTCAGGAGCTCTGCCTGACGAGAGCAGATAGAATCTTTCTTTGTAGGAGACGAAGACGAAGGCCTGGATTAAGTGTCAAACAAGATATTCTTATATCTTTATGTCATACTGTACTACAGCACTGTAGGCAGATTATGGGCCTTTGTCCTCAAGAAGCTCATCTACTGTCCAGACTTGGACTTGGGTCAAATAGTAGCTGCAGCTAATTCTTAGTTTGTTTTAACCTGCCTGTGGTACCAGATGGAGTTTGCATGAGGACGATTTAGATGTCCATCACAGAAGATTTTACTAAATTGACTTTCAAATACTTTCCTGTCTAAACCGTCTTGCTTTTTTGCATTAAGCTGTCCCATGTTGCAAGCCCTGCCATCTGGTACCTAAATAGGCTGAAACAAATCATAAAAAGTATTTCTGAATAGGTTAGTTAGCGTTAACTCGGCCAAGTTTAGGGCACAAAAGAGAAAATAACCACACACTGGAGTTCACGTTAGCCTTCATCATGCTTTGTGTGTGTGTTTAAAAGTTTAATTCCATTACCTTTACAAAGAGAACAACGCACTTCCTCTTTCTGTAAAAGAGATAACTCAGGGTTTTATTATGCAACGGATCAAAAGCTACAAGGCCTTCGTTTGTTACATATAAACATATGCTATTATCTATCCAACGTCACATTGCTAAAAGCGCTCGTGTCTTTTATCCTCATAGTTCCCAAATCCACCTGTTGCGTATTATTTTTGTGCTTACACCAAAACAAAACCTCAAGGTCTGTGGATATTCCACACTTTTTTTTAAGATTACTGACAATCTTAGTCAATAGCAGAAAAGTGCATCTCAGCTGATGTGAATGTTGGTTTGAGACAACTGAACTAATCACTGAAAGAACACTTTGCTTGAACATTGAACCTCCATGATATTTTCAGATGAATGCCTGTGTTGTAAAATACCACAGTTAAGTCTGTCTTTAATGTCACTCAGATACCACTGTTCAGATGGCCTGATCGCATCACTGCCAGTGTCTGCAGTTTGCAATGTTGATCCTTCTGCAAATCAGAAAGCAACTTCAAACCTGATTCTCCTGGATCACTTCTGCTCAGCTCCAGGATTGGACCTCAGAGCTGAGGCAAGAGGGGCAAAGCTGCAAAAGACGAATACTACAGTAGAAATATTGTGGTGAACTGCAGTGGTCATTTTATGGAGCCGTTGTTATGCAGAGGTAGTCTGAAGCAAAGTTATGAACAAAATATGAAAATTCTGTGATTGTCAGTAAAATGGTGTTTGAGTACCAATATAGCAGGATTGATGATCATGAATGATGAAATGAAGGGCTAAACCACAGAGAAAAAGTAAAGTTTTTTGGTTGGATTTAGAAAATGTCGAGCCTCACCTTAGCGTCTCCACTGGGGAGACACTAAGATGAGGCTCCACCCCCTGGTCCTCAAGCCTGTTGTAGCTCAGGTCCTGGCCTTTAAGACCAGAGGAAGGACTGAGGGCTAAGGTCAGAGAAGGGAACATTCATTGTGACATTTCTGTCTATTATAATCGGTCAGTAGTGCTCTTGCAAATGATCAGATGCACATTTTGACTTGTACACAGCCGTCCTACACCTCACTCAATCCAGATCAAATTACTGTAAAATTACAGAATACAGTGAAACATGTATTGAGCATCAAGCTGAATAACACTGCAGCATCTGAAGACCAAATTTACCAGAAACAAATATCTCTCTAGTATTACCATTTTAGGCAATAATATTCAGAGGTCAGAGGTCAGAGTCAGCTACTGTACAGCACCCTGGAGCTGCTAGGGATTCAGTGTCTTGCTCAAGGACACTTCAGCAGGGCGGATACTTGCCAACACGAGGGCTTGAACTGATAATGTAACTGATATGTACTGTAGCAGCTTGTCAAAATAATAAAATGTCTTAATGTAATAATTTGACAGATAACACCTTCAGACTGATATTGTAATTTATTTCCTAATGTAATACATAATTGCATCAGTCAGCAGATATTTTTGATATTTCTTAACTGATGATGTAATAAACATGTTTAAACTTTCAACAGGAAATGCTTATGGAACAACAAAATTGGTTATATTCTATTTTAGTTCTTTTTATTTTTATTTGTGCACTTATGTTGGTTGTATTTGTCTTTTCCCCTGCTGAATCCTATTAACCCAAATAGGATTTATTTAACAATTTAATAAAAATATTTTTATGTCTCTGATCATTCATATTATGAATCCATATTCCTCCCCCATATTTCCAATACGTTCTACTGAATGTGTGTTGAAACTGACATCAGCATACATACTAATCTCACTACTAGTTACTCTACTGATTCTACTGTGTTTCTAATAGCCACAGTACTCACTGAAGTACTCCAGTTTACTGAGCGGCTTCTTAAGAAAGCAGAGGAAGCTGACCCTGGGATCTCTGAGGTCAATGTGTGTCAGGTCTAGGACTCTCAGGTGGGAAGGCTTTGAGAGACAGGAAGCCAATGCAGCACAGATGCTCTCTGTAAACCTGCAGCATGTGAGTCTGTTTTCTTAAGTTACACATAACTTGGACCCCTACCAGCTCCAGACCCTGACCTCTGACCTCCCTGTGGAGGAGGCAACAGAGAAGGCTATTTCCCTACAGGGAGCAACAGGTGAGCACATTACATCACTGTAATAACATTTTGGATAATAAATATGGAATATTTGGTTGGGGTAGCACCAGATTCACAACTCAGTTTCACTATTTTAGCAGCAAACTAGATATTTAGAATACAACAGGACTCCATGTGATGGTCGGTTAACCTACCAGCCACAAATGAACAGTTACCAGAAGTTTGGGGACCGGTCATTTCCCAGCCTTACTGTCTCAAGAGCAGTTTCCTGTAGGTTTGAGGACATCATCACCCCAGTGTCTCCGGTCTTTCAGTAGAGCAGAGATCTTCATCACACCAGCATCTTCCAGGCCATTTCCTCCCAGATCCAGCTCTCTCAGGTGGGAGGGGCTTGACCTCAGAGCTGAGGCCAGGGCAGCGCAGCCTCGCTCTCCCAGATTTGCTTTAAAAAGTCTTAAGAAGAAAGAAATGTTTTTAAATCATGTTTCTGTCAGACACAGTTTCAAGTTTCAAGTTTATTGTCACATACTAGATAACAACGTACATCATTACCAGCAGTGAATTCTTGTCCTCCGGGTCAACTCAACTTAACACAGTAAAAATAAGTCAAATAAGTAAGTATCAACAGAATAAGGTGCAACATAAAATACAATAAGAGTGATAATAGAGATATTTACAGAGTGAGGTAGACAAAGCAGGTATGTAACCTTAAAGTGGCCAAGTGAGTGTGTGTGTGTGTGTGTGTGTATGGTGTGTCTCCCTCCCAGCCTCCAGAGGCTGTCAGGTCCGTTGGCATGTCTGCTACGGTGGCTGATGGAGTCCAACAAACATCAGCTGATTTCTCTATTCTACCAACCAGAACTCCAGATGATGGTTGGTTACTAGACTAGACTAACTAACCAGACACTGACTAGTGGCTGCTGGGCATTTTCCAGCCTGCATTGATCCCATTTTAGATCCAATTTCAAACAATCATGACCTTTGACCTTCCTCTGGCTACTGGTGATCATGAAGTCTGGTAGAGGTCTGTTGTCCTGGTGTGTCAGTAGCTACTGTACTACTATGTTAACCTGTTAGAGGTCTGTTGTCCTGGTGTTACCACAGCCTCTCCAGCTGACAGGCAGGGTCCTTCAGAAAGCCAGAGATATGGTTCCTGCTTGGTCTCCTGCTGAGGTCTTTCAGGTGAGCTGGGTTCAAAGCTGAGAGCTGAAGCCAAAGACTCACAGATGTTTTCTGCGATGCCACAGTCACGTAACCTGCAGACAGAAAAGAAACATGGCTCTGAACTATGGATACTAATCTAACTAGTGGACACTATCACTGGCTCCCAATAGATTAGCTGAGGTAAAGACTATGTGACAGGTTCGAAAGGCAGCTAACAGGAAGTAGTAGATGCTACCACCGCCATTGTGGGCATCAATCTACAGTATACAAGGCCAACTCAGCATGTTGGTTTCAGATGGACAGGAAGGATATCCCTCGAGTCTCGGGGGGTGGATGGACCCACGGTGGCCCACGGGGGACAGTACTCACATTCATTATATTACATTACAGTCATTTAGCTTTTATCCAGCAACTTACAGTACAGTTACTTACAGAGTCACCAGAAATCATAAGAGCATTTCCTTCCTAAACATCATCTAAGATCAGAACCAGTACTGAGGTAGAAGATCAATAAGATATCTACTTACTTGTATTAAACACATGCACACTAAGAAACGCTGGGTTGAGCCTGTTGTGGGTTATTTCCAGGGAGTTGGGTAGTTTTTGTGTAAGTTAACCCAGCTACTGGGTTAGCCCTAGTGGTCCCAGACACGTCCCAGACATGTCCCGTATCTACTCAGACACAATTTGTCAAGTTCCTGCGGTGGCAACTACTTTAGAGCGCATCCTCCTCGTGCAGTAAAAGAAAAGGTTTGTACACACTTTTGCACCTACCTACGTCACAAACGAGCGGAAACTATCACTGTCTGTGTGACGTTAGTTATGTTAACTTTAATCCTAGCGTGATCGCTAGCATTGATCGCTAACGTGCTACCCTGATTGCTAGCATTTAGCGTTAGCAATCACGATAACTTGATTTAACGTTAGACACACACACACACACTCACTCCCCACTCGCGGCTCTTTTATACTTTGTGGAAAACTGGTGTTCCAAATGTTTTGGCCAGTTAAATGTGTTTACAGTGCTAAGTGGCACAGATGACACTATTGTTTTTGTCAGCAACATGCACATTTTTAGCCTTATGTGAAACGGGGAAAGCAAAATGTTACCACTGATTTTCTCTAACTAGATTTTACTTGGCTTCCTTTTTTATTCAGTATCGATATTGTTACACCTCAACTTGGTATTCTATTTGCTATTCAACATAATCTTTACTTTATTTCTTGCTTTCTTTGTTTCTTAGGTTGGAATAAACATGGTGGAATACCTCCAGCAGGCTAAGGTG
>CABFOQ010049674.1:0-14244 GCA_900660455.1 Gephyroberyx darwinii | reverse complement strand
TACAGTGACAGCAGCTAGAAAGGTCTGACAGAGGCTCATTTCCTACAAGTCTCCTCATTCTCATCTGGGTCGTACAGCAATAGGCATTTACCGAGCCATAGCAGAACATGACCATATTATATCTGCAGGGGTGATCAAGGTTAGGCTACCAGGTTAGGATACCAGGTTAGGCTACCAGGTTAGGTTATCAGGTTAGGCTACCAGGTTAGGTTATCAGGTTAGGTTATCAGGTTAGGCTACCAGGTTAGGATACCAGGTTAGGCTACCAGGTTAGGTTACCAGGTTAGGCTATCAGGTTAGGATACCAGGTTAGGCTACCAGGTTAGGATACCAGGTTAGGCTACCAGGTTAGGTTATCAGGTTAGGATACCAGGTTAGGCTACCAGGTTAGGCTACCAGGTTAGGCTACCAGGTTAGGTTATCAGGTTAGGTTATCAGGTTAGGTTATCAGGTTAGGATACCAGGTTAGGCTACCAGGTTAGGTTATCAGGTTAGGTTATCAGGTTAGGCTACCAGGTTAGGTTATCAGGTTAGGTTACCAGGTTAGGCTACCAGGTTAGGCTACCAGGTTAGGTTATCAGGTTAGGCTACCAGGTTAGGCTACCAGGTTAGGCTACCAGGTTAGGCTACCAGGTTAGGCTACCAGGTTAGGCTACCAGGTTAGGTTATCAGGTTAGGTTATCAGGTTAGGTTATCAGGTTAGGATACCAGGTTAGGCTACCAGGTTAGGCTACCAGGTTAGGCTCGCTATGTCCTCCTCTCTGTTAAATCATCTTCTTCCTGTTACTCTGTTGTCATGTGCTTTTGTTTTGGTCGTATTTGGTCGTAACATCTTATTTGCCATAACTGATTGTTTGTTAGTATCTTAGTTCGGCCTGAGGTCCCTGAGGCGTTCCTGTACAGCTACAGCCTTCATGATCTCACACCGGGAGGAGGAAAGGCCTGTGGTGTTACAGCTGAGTGAGGTTAGTCTCTGGTGTGACCAAGAACAGATTCATTTCTATACATTAACCAATTCTTTATTTTGTGGCGGCTATGCTGATATTATGGTGACGCACCATAGACGAGCCTATGTACAATGCAACAAGTTCACGCCCCTTCTCCCCGGGTCGTCAAAAGGCATTTTGGGAAATGCAGGAAATCAGTAACTGAAGTAGAAGTAGACGAGGCAGGTTGAGGGAAAGTAAGTACACCAAAAAAGTAAATTAGAAAACTTCCTCACTAAATCACTCCTGGCATGTGTTGAACATCACAGATGAGAGTAACAGTGGAAGACGGTTTTCATGTAATGCCTGTTTAAAGGTCCGAGACATTCAGTGTCAACGGAGCAGGTCCAGATTTAGACTCTAGGTAGAATGCTAACAATGCTAACAATGCTAACTGCCATTTCTCAACCATTCAGAACAGCTTTCTCTGCAGCGTGAGAAACAACAGCATGAAAAAATCAACAGACTACATTTGTAAATATCACTTCATCACTTATCAGTGTGTAAAGAAACTCAAAGCGAAATGGGAACATGTCGATGTGTGAAGGACAAGGTTCAGCTGGAAGGCAGGCGTCTGGTGACATTCCCAGAAGTTGCTATCTTCTTCACTGTAAAAACAGATCAGCTAAACCAAGACTCAACAGCTAGCTTCATCCTGACTCAGACAGGAACATCAGGGAGTATTAAATGTGCAGAGCCAGGCCGAGAGGACACAACGCATCACACCGCTGACTCACTTCAATCCCCCATGACCCTCCGTCGAGTTTCAGTCCAGTCTTGGAAACACCCTGCAGCAGATCGAACCCTGATGAGGTCCAGCAGCTGAACCACGTCAATCACAAGCGAGGGTGCAAAGTCTCCAGTGCACGCAAGGCGGTGGGGGGGGGTGTAGTTATTTACCAATAACTCTATCCTCTATATGTGTTTACCTGTCGCCTCGGGCAGCTACAGGGGAAACGGACATAACATGAAGCCCGTTATTTTGGGCTTCATGTTGTCTATATGTTGTTATAAACACAAACATTCATTTTGATGAAATATTGATCCTGATTGATCCTGGCAGGCAACACACTGCAGTTCTAGCAGCAGTCTAAGTGGTGGTCTTGGGTAAGCACATTGAGATGGGTCACAATATTATGATTCATATTTAAAGTGATATTGCTATATATTATCTGTCAGTGTTTATTGGTGATTTGACGATGACTTCCAACTTCACTCAACCAATCAGAACTGAGGACCTTAATTGGATATGACAGGGTGCAGCAGCATGGCACACTGGAGCCATCCTTAAAACCAGAGACCCAGGTTCACCCACCCCGCTGAGGAGCAAGACACCGAGTCCCTACCAGCTCCAGACCCTGAAGGCTGACCTCTGACCCTGTGGAGGCACCAGGAGGTCCTTTTTAGATCAACTCTATCAAAAATACATTCTTACCCAGACAGGAAACTGCTGAAGTCCTGGAGGTCACTGGCATCCATCACAATGTTCAGATCAGTGATGGTCCTCTCAGATCTCTGATCCTCCTGCAGGACAGACGGGATCGTATCAACTGATACTAATGGTCAGTACTTTGGAAAACACTTCATTAAAGAAACTGACATCCACCTCTCTAACAAAACGCCTACTGCTGCCCTTACTGGTCTGGAGCCCCACATGCCCAGCTGGAGATCCATCAGCCCAAACTGCCCTGCAGATTACTGTCATGTTTTAACATGGCTCTCTGTTGCCCTCTGCTGGGTGGAGACAGCAACAGCACTGGCCTCAGTACTGACTGATCCAGAGAGACTTAGCTGAGGTCACCTGCTTCAACTCCTAGACCACCAACATCACAACCAGTAGGAAGGAGGTCGGAAGGTCAGAGGTCATGACCCTGATAATAGATGTAATAAATATTCCTGTGACCCTGGAGTGACCACGGCAGGGTTCCTACCACACTCTTTCCAGACCGTGACTAAAGATAAATATCAGAGTAAGATGACTAAAACAGTCTGAAACCAAAAATGTAGTTGTGTGTATATCAGGATAGTACAACAATAATTCCCCAATTTCTAAACTTATGGGGCGGCAGGTATTCCAGCTGGGAGCTGGTGATTGGAAAAATGACTGGTATCGCAGCTACGGTGCCCACCAACACTGCCGAACTGCCCTTGAGCAAGGCACTTGACTCCAAACTGCTCCAGGCGCTCTGCCCTGCGACCTGAAAATGCATGTGCATGTGTGTGGGGTGATATGTTGTGTGTATCTAGTCAGGGGTGCAGAAGAAGAATTTCACTGCATGTATGTGACGATTCAAGTTCATTCATGGACCTGTTTCCCTATCAAGACCTGGAAACAACCAACTTCTTTTTCCATACATGTCCAAAGTTTCCAGACCTGTGTAGGAACCCTGTCATGGAAAACGACAGCAGAAACGCTCCAGATTATCAGACAGATTACTTCATAGTAACTCTACTTAGTTTCATGATAGTGGACTTTCAGGTGGACTAGAAACAGATCGGCATAAAGAAAAGCTGATCTTGGTTCAGTCTGTTTTTACTCACCTTGACTTCAGAGAGCTGGACCTCAACCTGGAACATCAGCTCAGAACAGTGGCCTGTAATACAGTACAGCTGAACCAGACTACTGCCACCTAGTGGAAACACACAGCACAACACATTAGTCTAGTATTGCAGTATTATGCAGTCTGCTGAAAACAGACAACAGCAGACATTAGACCAGAGAAAGGCTGTACTTGCTTCACTGTACTTGGTGGTTGCCGTTGTGTTACTAGGTGGTTGCTACGATGTACTAGTTGGTTGCTAGGGTGTCATGGGTCATGGCCACGCCCCCAGTAGTGTGTTCTTACTGTGCTGCTGGGTCTTGGAGGTGCAGCAGGTCAGACTGATGCTGTTCATCTCAGCCTGTCTGTTCAGATCCTCTTCCAGCTCCTCCACCTCCTCCCTCAGCCTGGCCAGGACCTCCTCCCCTCCTCTCAGACCAGTCATGTACAACCTGAGAGCACAGGGGAGAGGACAGGTAGACCACCCAGAATGCAATGCAGTAGCTGAGATAGACCAGAATGCAATGCAGTAGCCAAGATAGACCAGAATGCAGTGCAGTAGCTAAGATAGACCAGAATGCAATGCAGTAGCTGAGATAGACCGAGACAGGTTGGGTTTTGGGCCGCAGGTTCTGGGAAATGTCCGAAACCACTAACTGCAGCAGAAGTAGACGAGGCAGGTTGAGGGAAAGTGGCTTCACCAAAACAGTAACTTCTAACACTTGAACACCAAATAACTCCTGGAAGTGGACATCACAGACCGATGAGATCTAACAGCAGAAGATGTTCGGAGGCTGGATTTTCCCGTTAAACATAAAACTTACAGAGCATCTTGCATCCGTCCTCCAAAGTGTATGGTCATGTCCTTCTGGTTCTGCTGGTGTCGGTCCTGCAGTGCTGCTATTTCAGCCTGGAGACGCTGAACCTGAGCCTCCATCACGATCACCTCATCCATGTTCTCCTTCATCCTGGAAAAGAACATGAAGGAACATTCCCATATCATAGAGAATCCTCTCAGAAATCCCATCTGGTCTCAAATCCCAAATCCCAGTCCATTAAAAGGTTAATTCCCCGCCTTGAAGCTGTCAGTCTCACGGCGTAATGTAATAACTGTTAACTTCAGCTGAATTGCAGTTACATTTTCAAGCATTAAGTTAACTTTACGTTTTCTAAAGTTATATTATTGTTATACTTTATGGTTATTTCAATTAAACAGTTAGCGTTACATCAGCATTCAGTTGATTTTCCTTTCCGTCTCACCTGATTCCCGCTCCTTCACGTGCACTCTGGAAAACCAAAACAGAGTTCGGAGCCTCGCGCCCGCTGGACTCTACCACTTTTCACATAACAGGGGTTGAATCGATTGTTTCTGTGAAAGAGAATCAGAGAATTGTGTCACTGTAGTCATATATACTATATATATATGAATGAATTATAACACAATATAAGTAATATAGTTTAAATATATATTAAAACCACCAACTAAAGATCTACCCGACTTCAATTGAATTTATTGCATCTCCTCTACATGGAAATGATCACTGCTGGTATGTGCGTCATCTCCGAACCGGAACAGCACGGCTGTAATCAAAATAAAAATGTTCATTATTCAATCGATAATACCAAATAAATAAACGTTTTGATAGTTAAACATACTTTTATTATTTTCTGGTTTTATTTACGTTTTGTGAAATATCTGTCTCCGCCCACTCCACAGCGGAACCTTGTTATGCGGAACTAAGTGCGGAACGTCGCTAGAAATTAGAACCCAGTAAACCGTAACACCAGTTGGATACATGTGAGGTAAACATTTGTTGCTTTTCTCTCGTTGTAATTTCAGTAGCAGCTAATTCGTGGATAGTTTTGTCAGCTTGGCTCTGTATTCATGCAGACAGTAGCGTCACGAGATACCGTGTCTCGTGTCCTCGCGTGCTTTAGTTCCTTTTGATTCACCAGTGAAGAACTGCAGGTTGTGTTGGGCACATTAAAGGCCGCCTCTGCCGTGCGTGAGGCATTTCGTTTTGCTATGTCCATGCAGGTGATTCAAACCAACCACTACATCAGCTTTCACTGGTTAACACACTGTCACCCAGAGAGGAACTAGACTCTTGGACCTCAATGACACATAAATGCTGTAGAGAGTGAACATGGCCAGTCTGAGGTCACAGCACCCTGACAATACATCAACACGTATTCCTGTGACAGTGATCATGGACGGTAGAGAAGTGAAAGGCAGAAGAGCTGAGCAGGAAAGGTAGAAAAGTGTTGGTTCCCAGTCGAGCATCTCGCTCCTCTCAGCCTGATATGACAATATTATAGTCACTAGCTGTTGACCAGCGGTATACCCAGAGACTAGAAAACAACACTACAACCCTCCTTCAAATCATTCAGGACTCAACGTTTTCCAAAGATTTCTGATGGAGTGGTAATAAATATAAATACATAAGTTCCTTGTTGTGCTTGGAAATTAAAGTGATTCTGATAGTAATGTCCAACAAGATGGTGATGATAATAATAAAAGTGCAATCAAATAAAAGGAACAAATGTGAACAAGCAATCAGCCGTAATAAAGACGGGCCTCCAGATAATCAGTACTATTCTGGTGTATCAGCCAACCATTAAAATGTAGTCTGGGAAATACGAAGGCTATGATGGCTTTGCAGCTTCATCTGCCTCATAGACGTCAAAGGGTAGTAAAAAGAAAAACTCAAGCAGGATGTTATTTCTTTCAGTCAGCTGGTGCTGATCTGGAGCCATGAGGCGGCTGTATGTCGGCGGGTTGAGCCACTCCATCACCCAGAAGGACCTGAAGGATCGCTTCGGCAAGTTTGGAGACGTTGAGGACGTGGAGGTCCGGACCAGGAGGGACGAGCAGGGTGAGAGCAGAGCAGCAGCTGTGGGTGGTTACCGTTATAAGGATGTTCATAATAATAATAGGTCTTATGTAGCACTTTACCAAAAAGTAAAACTGGAATTTGGTTTTATTAGTGATGAAAATAGATTAAAAAAAGATGATGGATGTGTTTCGTTGAGTCGCCTGTATTATTTAAAGAGGCGTTAAGTGATCTACGACCTCTGTTAGCAGAACTTTCATTTAGGGATGGTTGAATTTGAACTGGCGTGAAAATGTCTTTTACATTTAACACACAGAAACCTGGAGTCACGCTTTTCATGGTTCGGTTTCCTTTTATGTTTCCCTCAGAAAGAAAAGGGACGTTTTTCACTCATAATTGTATTCAGTCAGATTTTGCTCAGAAGACGGTGATAATATTGAACTCTGAACCCAGTGTCATGTGTTGAACCCAGTGTTGACTGCTGTCTGGTGTCATTATTCTCTGCAGGAGTCCCTTATAAAACATTTGGCTACATCAACATCAGCATCTCAGACGCCGACCTCAAGAAATGTAAGTAAACTGAGTCGTATTAAAGCTGTAACTGAACCACGCGGGTGCATTCTGGGATATTTAGCTGAGGCTCTGACCCAGAGCGGTGGACTGTTTGAACCAGTTGGTCAACCAGTTCAGGTGGACTGGATGGACATATTGGTCATTCTCCTGCTGCTCTCCTCTGCAGGTTTGACGGTGCTCAACAAGTCCAAATGGAAAGGAGGAACTCTGCAGATAGAAACAGCCAAGGAGAGTTTCCTGCACAGGTATCTGACACACATCCACATGATTCATATGAATCTGAATGTCATTTTGATGCTTTCAGCTAGTTGAGCTGTCAAGAATACAAATATAGTAACATGTTGGTCATTTATCCAACAGCAGAATCAGCTTCAGCCCCCAGATCACAATAGTAAGGAGGTCAAAGGTCACATATGGAAGATGAAACAAATATTCCTGGATGATGATGATGATGATGATAGAGAAGACAGAGCAGTCAGGCATTGTATATGTAGTATATTTATGACTCCAGGTTGTTTCAGAGAGCTTCTTTCCAACATGAATCCTTATGAAAACTGACTCCTCCTCTGACAAAATGATTTCTGGCCTCAAAGTGACACTCGTCGTAGAATATTATTGAAGTTGAAACTGTGTCAAGCCCTTTGCCTACAGAGTAGTGACGCTATAGAGGATGTAATGTGAACATCAGGTAACATCATATGCAGTGTTGTAGGATGTAGGCCTCCAGGTGGTCTGGCCTCTGGGGAAGATGAGCTTAACTATCGTTAGAGCAAAATAAGAGGATGAGAATACATCGAACATACAGCATCATGCAAAAACATAACTGATATTGCTTTGGAAGAATTCTCGGTATTGACCATTAACAGATTTGTGGTTTACAGATTTATAAGCTCAAAGGAGGGATGCACCTTTTTAGACTGCCAAATACCTGAGGTGAATTCATAGTGTACCTGATAGTAAATAGTGCCAAGCTGACGTAAGTAACATGGCGGTCCTCTAAGGGAACTCAGCATGACTTACTGCTGCACAGTGCAGTCCAGTAGCATATACACGGGGTGTGTAGTCTGATGGGTCGTAGCAGTTGTTTTTTCTGGGGTTTGTAGCACCAATGCAGAAATTAGAGCCTGGTGTGGAAAAAACTAAGAGTAACATTGAAAATGTGAGGTTGACGTTTGTGACGTGTCTGTCCAGACTGGCCCAGGAGCGCCAGACCTCAGCAGAGCAGAGCCAGAAGCCTTCAGTCCAGGACCAGAAGGAGAAGCTTCTGGACTCCCTGAGGGGCGCCGGGGTGGAGAACTTCCACATGAAGGCTGCCGTTCCAGGGACGGAAGTACCAGGACACAAGGTCTGTCTCTACAAGAGGAGTCCATCAGAGATCCACAGCCTTGTGCAAAGTTTCTGTTTGTTCATTTAGACACCACAGTGCAGCAGTGGATCTGCTAGATCAGTAGACACCACAGTGGATCTCCTAGATCAGTAGACTCCACAGTGGATCTCCTAGATCAGTAGACTCCACAGTGCTGGAGACCCAGGTCTTCTGGATTTATTTAGGACAGACACACCAACTGTTATTTTAGATCTTTATGAAACTAAACGTGTTCATGAATCTCTTAGGTAAGAACATGTTGAGCTGGTGAAGCAGTTTTGTATTTCTAAAGTTCACTTTTGTTCACCCATTGCACTAAACAAAGTAATCTTATACAAAGTAAATGGACCAATAAATTGACACCACTCGTCATCTTCAGGGTACCAGTCGAGGATCCGGCTCCTACTAGTGTTACTAGTCTTGTTTTAAACTATGAGCCCGAACAGTGACTGCATCATGCAACATGTTCACTGCTGCTCGTCTCTGTGGTTTCTAGGACTGGGTGGTGAGTAAATTTGGCCGAGTCCTTCCTGTCCTCCAGCTCCGGTGTCAGAGAGGCAGCAGAACCAAAACCATCAAGTACGACCCGTCCAAACATAGCCACAACATCCGCAAACTGGACCCGCCCACCACCGACCCACCAACACCCATTACCCAGCTCACCTGGGAGATACAGGGTGGCGATGATGACATCAGCAAGAAGAGGCGGGGCGAGTTCCCACCATGCAAACCGTGGAGGGCCAAGAGAAGCCGGATAGACTCAGCCAGCTCCCATAATGCCGTGGGCAGCACCAGGTAACAATATGGAAAAAGCTTCTGTGAGTGGTTGACGGGTATCCCACAATCCTTTGTTAAATCTCAACACACTGAACACTGCCAGTGGCATATGTTCTGCTAGTCTACCAGTCTGACTCCTCCTTGTTGTTCTGCTCCTACCAGTCTGACTCCTCCTTGTTGTTCTGCTCCTACCAGTCTGACTCCTCCTTGTTGTTCTGCTCCTACCAGTCTGACTCCTCCTTGTTGTTCTGCTCCTACCAGTCTGACTCCTCCTTGTTGTTCTGCTCCTATCAGTCTGACTCCTCCTCGTTTTTTGCTCCTACCAGTCTGACTCCTCCTTGTTGTTCTGCTCCTACCAGTCTGACTCCTCCTTGTTGTTCTGCTCCTACCAGTCTGACTCCTCCTTGTTGTTCTGCTCCTAGATATGAGTGGCCTGCGGTCCGTTTGTCAAACGGAGTCGAACTACCAACCGGCGTCAGACAGAGTCAGAGGAAGGGCCCTTGTTTGACTGACCACGACTTTGATTCAGACGAGGAAATCCACAGGCTGGTGGTGGCACAGCAGAGCTCCCAGGCTGCACTGGGGCAGGAAGTGGAGGAGGATAACCTGGAAGTGGTTGGATACAACTACCTGGTGAAGTATGGACGCTTCCGTCAGCAGCAGAAAGGTAACAGGTTTAATTTATTATTTATTAGAATTCAGCCTCTGTTTCCTGCTGTGTTTTGTTATTAAAAGATAAATTACATTATATTAAAAGTTAAAGATTGATTAAAAGATTGTCACACTGTCTCAATACTTACTTAGGTGACTAAACTCAGTAAATTAAAGAGGAAGATATGGTGCACCTCTCAGATATGAGATTCTGTTTCCAGGATTACGTTATACATGCAAAGGCCTTTTCCATCAATGAACCACATTAATGTAGTCATCAGTATGACTCCACCACCAGCAGCCTGTCAGCCTCTACCAGCCTCTACCAGCCTCTACCAGCCTCTACCAGCCTCTACCAGCCTCTACTCGTCTCTACTCTGTGTTTTACATTGTGGCCACCGGGTCGATTTGGAGGGAAATCTGCTGAAATCTGCTAAAACATGTCATATAAACGGTGTAGATACAAACTTCTGATTGTGATTCCAGGTCGGGGTTGTAATGAAGAGGAGGATGAGGATGAATACGACTCTGCCGACACCGATGAACTCCTCACCTCCAGAAAACCTCCTTCACAGCAGGAGAAACCCACTCCTCCAACGCCAGGAGACGCCTCCAGGACCAACACCACCAGGATGAAGAAGAAGAACAAGAAAGCTGGAAAACAGGAGGAAGAGGAGGAGTACGACTCGGCAGATACTGAAAAACCCCTCGCCTCCAGAAAACCTCCTTACAACCAGCAGAGAGAGGATTCTGGGAAACGGAGTCATCAGGCAAAAGACAGCGGTTCTGAGATGGATGCCAGCAAAGGAAAGAAGAAGAAGAAGGCAGTCCTCCCTGTTTTAATACCTCCTTCCTCTGAATCAGATAGTGATGATGATGATGGTGGTAATGATGACTTGGATGACAGTGGGGATTCAGATGATGAAGGCTTGTTGTCTAAAGACACTACAGAACGAAAGAAGCAGATCATCCCTGCCAAAAAAACTTCCTCAGAATCAGATGGCGAAAATGATGATGATGGTGATGAAGAAGATTATGGTGAATTAGAATCAGCTGATTCCAGTTCAGATTCTGACTATGACGCCATGTTCTCCAACTGTAGCAGGCTGGAGATCTCCCTCGCTGATCTACAGAAGATAGCTCAAGACTCCCTCTCCTCCTCCCACCAACTAGACTCCCAGCATGGGCCTGGTGTCAGTCAGACCTCTAAGACTACAGCTCCCAGCATCCTCAGCGCCTCCGAACCAGGAACTACCATCATCTCTAGACCTGCAGAAAGGCCAGTTCCCAAGAAAGGAACCACGCCAGAAGAGATCCTCGCTGCCATCTTGGAGGAGGACAGCAGCGAAGATGAGCAGAAGAAGAAAAAGAAAAGGAAAGGCATCGTGTCGACACCTCTCCCTGCCTTCCAGGGAACCAGAGGGCTGATGGAGATGATGGAGAGATCAGACATAGACGAATGTCATCAGAGATGGAAGGAGGAAGAGGAGGAAGGAGGACGATCTTCTAGAAAACAGAAAATGGACTCAGAAGCTCCTCAGCCAAACCACAGAGCCCCAGAAAGCAAAACCAAACCAGCATCTGACAAAAACACTGCAACTCTGAATGGACAGAAACACACAAAAACACAGAGGAAGACTTCATCAGAAAGCAGTGAAGAAGAGGAGGAAGAAGGGGAAGATGAGGTTCTGAAGGAGACGAATCCTCCTAAAGTTTTAATGGCATTTCCTGAGGGAGCTGCTGCCACTGAGACTGGCTCCTCTTCTAGTAGTGGTGAGGAAGAGGAGGAGGAGGAAGAGATTGTTTCTGTGAAAGCTATTTCCAGCCAGAAACCCAAGGGTACAACCTCTAAAGCTGCTCCTCAAACTGACTCCTCCTCTGGTGAGGAGGAGGAGGAGGAAGTAAGGACGAAGGCGTTGCAGCAGCAGCCGTCACAAAGACCAGAAACGTCTGACTCTGAGGAGGAGTCTTCATCCTCTGACAGCAGCAGTGAGGAAGAGGAGGCTCCTCCCAGGGTGACGTTAGGAGGCGAGGAGGAGGAGGAGCGGCAGAGGAAGGCCAACCTGAGGAGGCTGGCTGCTGTAGAACAGAGACAGAGAGAGACTGAACAACACAGGAGACTCATCCAGGGAGCTCTGGCCAACATAGTGAGTAATGAGTGTGTGTAGTACTAGTAGTACTACTACAACTACTAGTACTCATTAGTTTGTTATTTTTCTTATTAATAATAGTAGCAATAATAATAATTATATCCTCCATCAGGACACAACAGCAGGAACGGGTAAACACATCGTCTTCAGTTGTGATGATGATGATGATGATGACAAACAGACCACCTCAGAGGTCACGACCTCGAAGAAAACCCTCTTCCAGGATAGCCAATCAGACGATGAGGCCTCGGGTGACGAGGCAGTGCCAACCAGTCAGAAAGCCGAAATACAAGAGAAGGTGGGAAGAAGAGTTCTGCCCGGGAAACAAGTAAATAACAACAACTAAAACATGACTAAAATAATTCATAGATACATTTGTTCATTAATATTGATTATTTCTTAAAGGTTCTCAATGTCTCATTTTCCATCAATAAACCACATTAAAGGGGAAGCACCGGGGCTTATGGGAAATGTAGTCTTAATGTGGAGAAACACTAGTAACAATACCACTGGTGAGATAGAGGCTACCAGTCGGCTAACAGTCCACCATGGTCTCACTGGTTTACAGTCATTAGACCAGGTAGAACTATTGATCTGATGTGTGTGGTGTGTGTGGTGTGTGTGGTGTGTGGTGTGTGTGTGTGTGTGTGTGTCTGTCCGTCCATCAGACGTCACCAGGCTCTAAACTGTTTGGCAGCAGTGAGGATGAGGACGGTGGGGATGAAGAGGAGGACAGCAGCAGGTTTCAGATCAGACCTCAGTTTGAAGGCAAAGCTGGACACAAGGTGAGAAACAAAACACACCTGGTTTCCTGTCGTAGCTCAGCCTTGTCATCAGGCTGACCGCCACGCGCCGGTGACGCCGTCCAACGGCTTCTTAAAGGTCGCGGCCAGCAGACCTTAAACTGATGTTACATGAAAAACAGCAGACTCATTCACTCATCAGGTCACTTTGGGCCTCATTCACAAAACCTTCCTTAAATTTGTCGTATTTATGTGCGTAAGAAAATACCAACATGGGATTCATGAAACGTGCAGGAAACCTGGATTTGGAGTAGAACAGGAGTAGCTTGATATTTTTATTTTTCAGTCGTTCATTTCATGCAGCATATTAAAATATTGTTATTGTTGGCATGTTTTGTTCACATACACACACAGTGCTGTAATTCATGTTTTATACTTTATACTCATTTATATGTTTCTATAGCGAGGTGACCAGCTGCTGATTGGTTACCCTCTGCAGGGTTCCCATTGGTCATGGAATTCCTGGAATATCATGGATTCAGTTGTATTCCAGACAGGGAACGTGAAGGAATTTGATAAATTCTATGGGGAAGTCAGGGATTTAAATGGTCCTTTTTCCAGGAATACAGCAGGATGTATTTTCCAACTTGTTCCACACATTCGTTGCACCAGACTGGAAAACAAACCAGGGAGGAAGAGCAGTGTCAGGTCATGGAAACGCTACAACTTAGCAGTGGAAAGTCATGGAGTTGTCCATCAAGGCCACGGGAAACCCGGCCTCTGATCATGTTGTCTGTCTGCTGTACAGCTGATGGAGCTGCAGTCTCGCTTTGGGACAGACGAGCGTTTCCGGATGGACTCCCGTTTCCTGGAGGGTGATGAAGAGGAGGAGGAGGGGGAGTCAGGTGAGCTGCAGTTGTTTTTGTCCAACAGCAGAATCTGAGTAAGGTCCTGCTGGCTTTCACGCACCACAACATGGAATGTTTCTGGTTTCTCCTCCAGAGAGGAAGAGCAGTGTGAAGGAGGAAGAGGAGGGTCTGGAGGAGGAGAAGATGAAGAACCTGTCCATCCTGCAGAGCATCCTCAACAGCAACCCCCAAACCAACAACAAGACGGCTATCAAGGCCAAGACCTTCAGGTCAGCATCACACACACACATACACTACTCTCCACCATGCAGAGGGCCAGTCCTCCCCAGTAACTATAGTAGAATAGTAACTGTGATTCATTGTTGTTTGTTGTCCATGTAATATGAAAATACATCACGTCACGTCACCAGTGCTGAGGTAAAAGATCAATAAGTTATCTACCTACTTTAAACAAAGGAGACAAGTAAGTGAAGCTAATAAATAAGATCTGAGAGGAAGAGTCAGGGTAGTGTTTCTAGAAGAGGAAGGGTCAGGGTAGTGTTTCTAGAAGAGGAAGAGTCAGGGTAGTGTTTCTAGAAGAGGAAGGTCAGGGTAGTGTTTCTAGAAGAGGAAGAGTCAGGGTAGTGTTTCTAGAAGAGGAAGAGTCAGGGTAGTGTTTCTAGAAGAGGAAGAGTCAGGGTAGTGTTTCTAGAAGAGGAAGGGTCAGGGTAGTGTTTCTAGAAGAGGAAGGGTCAGGGTAGTGTTTCTTGAAGAGG
>CABFOQ010049671.1:0-11998 GCA_900660455.1 Gephyroberyx darwinii | reverse complement strand
AGATTCTCAGAATAATGAACTGGTTAGGTTAGGCAACTACAACATCTTACATTTTGTAACTATAGCTATGAATTTGATTGAGAACAGATGACAATATTACACTGTTTGTAAGTACAGTAGAAATGAATACAGAATACTCTTCTTATTATTATTAATATTATGGGTTTCAAATGAGTTTTAGTGACATGGTTTAAATGCTGTACAGGCTTTTTCACCCTGCCAGTAATTCAATTCTTTTTGTTTTTTTGCCATGAAAATGGTCAAATTTAAAAATGAATATTGGCAGAAAACATCAGCTATTTGCCACTGCAATGCAAAAATATTGGTATCGGCCATCAAAAACCCATACAGTTTGAATCCTAGTGTGAAATGGCCAATCACCCGATACACGGCCGTTATGTGTGCAGACACATCGCACCAAACTGCCTGCAAATAAGCAGCGAACAGTCTCTTTCCCTCAGACTTAGCTCCTCTCTCTCAAGTCTAAATCCCCTTTGGGTTCACCGCCATTGTTGCTCCATCATGTGTTGTAACATCTGCTGCTACTGGAGCTCTGTTGGTTAATGCATCAAAGTCAGGATTCCACGCTACGGGTCTCAAGTCCCGGGTTTGAAGTTGAAGAACATGTGGAGGGAAGATTTGTCAGCTCTGAAGTCACAGGAAGTCAACGGGAGATAATGCCGGGGCGCTAAGTGCAGACTTAGCACTGAAACACGTGTCGCTTCTGCTTGTCTCCTAAACGCTGCAGACAAATTCTCAGTATTGAATTGGCTGTCTCTGGTGTTCCTCTCCTTTTTCAGTTTAAAAGGGCAACGGTAAAACTCTGGGTTGCTCAGAGTATTAATAGATTTACAATTGGATTCCACATGTGAGCGTACATCAAAGCAGCTTCTTGAAACCTTTCTGCATTGCACGTGTAAGGCTTTATCTACAGGAGTGAGCAGTGGTAAGTAGCACACCTTTATAGAAAATATGTGTATATGTGTGTGTGTATGTGTGTAATAAATAATTAAGTAAAATCAATACTCTTCGGTATAGAGGCAGCGGGTTTTGCGGGCGTCAAGGGCAGAGGTTAGCGAAGAAATATCAAAGATGCATGTGAATGCTTGAAGATGTGTGTGAGAGAGAGAGAACAGACACACACACACACACACACACACACACACACACCATGGTATAGAACATGAGAGCACAGAGAGAAAAGGGTTAATCCTGATTTAATTGCACCCTCTGTGTATCTCGCAGTCATTTTCCACTACAGAATTTCTCATTTGTTCATCCCTTGTTGGGTTCCTCATCTGTAGACCATTCTGTACTGACCTTCTTCTCACACACACATACACACACACACACACACCCACACACACACCCCCCCCCACACACACACACACATCTCTGTCAGATGAAAATCTTGTATCTCCCAAAAAACGTTTCAAGTATTAAACCTTACTCTAGGACTGACAATGCACACATTTTTGAAAATATCCAGTAGGGTTTGAGCCTTGTGGGGCCCTACGGTCATGATACTAAGACAGCGCTCAAGTAAAAACAGAAACATGTTGACATCTGAGTGAAGAGATTTCCACTCAACAGTGGAAAATGATGCAAAGCCACGCCGCTGGTTTTTGGCCAAAACCTCTTTGTACTCTGATCTCTCAGCCAAACATCCCCACTCTCCGTCAGAATATACTTTGGCATCTAGAGTTATCTTCCAGCTATTTGTTTACGCTGCGAGATGATACGAAAGCCGTGAGCTGCTCTGAGACAGGTAAACAAGGGAAAAGAAGAAACCTTCCTCTTAATTGGAAATCAGAGAGAATCCCACAACAAATGCTGCAGGAGAAGAAAATCAAACACGACTGACAGAAAGAAAAAAAACAACCCAAAAAACTTCTGACTGTCTACAGCTGAGCCTCTATCTTTCTCTCACCGCTATCTCTCTCTTTATTGCTGTCCACGTGGAAGGAGCAATTGAAATAATGAGCCGGTCTAATGTATGGAAAGCCAAACAGGAGGCTCATTTCGGGAGTATTTGAAAAGGGATCAGCGCCGGAGCTGTTTCACAGACTGATAATCGCTCCAAAGAGCATCTGCAGCTGTCCAGGATACGCCGGCAAAGCAAACAAGTTGAGAGAAAACACAACCACATATATTCATGGGCGCGATGCACAGACAGACCCAAACGGAGAGACCGACACCTGTCTTTCTATGACTGAGAGAGAGACATACAGAGAGAACAGAGAGAGAACCAATGGGCGAAAAAATGCAAGGAAAATGAAATCTCATTTTCGTTTGTTCCTTTGCACAAAGATTTTAAGCTATTTCTGCTTTATTAGGTAGTGATGATGAAGGAAATGGGAAAGATGGGGTTGCCTTTTTTTTTTCCCCTTCCTCCTTTATTCCTTTCTGTGTATTCACCAAAACATTTTTTTATTATGTATTTGCTTAGATCATTCTCACATCTGGATGTGTTTATTAGAAAACAGATGACTGACTTTTAGTATCGGCAGCTCTTCGGGGCAATTTGATGTCATGGCCGCTGTTGGAATGATAACTGTTTCATTTTGGCTCGTTAGAGTAGTGGCACTAGTGATATGGAGACCCAGACCCCTGTCCAACCTCAGTGTTTCCAAATGTGCCCGAACTGACCACAATGGGGGGGGGTCAGAGACAGTGGAAGGACAGGGAAGTGATGGGGCAATAGGGGCATGAAGTGGGCCAGTAGGCGGTAGGCTGCCACTGATAAGGGGTTGGTGTTTGTCGGCCTGGGGTCCTCTCTCCATCGGTGGTTGGATGATCTCCACTAGGTGTCAGGTTTTGGCCATGTAGGTGGGTCGGTGGCTTTGGAGCCACTCAGCAGTCCCTTTCACAAGGCTGCTGATGAACCACTGCAATGCCACCAAAAGTCCAAAGGCAAACAGCCTAACAACATGCTCATCAGCAAGACCTTGGAATCGTTGTCGGTGCTCTTCAGCCGTGAGGGCTAGAAGGTTATGTATGGCTTTCTTCACCTGGTAACATTCTCCATTTTTCGAGGGAAGGTAGCCAGAGGCCCCAGTTGCTATCCACACCCCACTCCAAGAAATCCTCAGGGTCATTATCGGACATGACCTTGGAGATCTTGAGGCAAGGGGTGAGGTGGAGCAGATAAATGGTGTGGCCAGGAAATCTTGTGGTCTGCAGCAGGCTCCTCAGCATGGCTTGATCCTCAGCCTGGGCTTTCACAAGCTACATGAGTGCCTGCTGCTGTTTTGTAGGGTGAGGAAAGCCTGGTGCTGAAACTCCTGTATGCTGGCACACTATTGCAGTATTTGCTCTAGTTTCCATCACTGCCTGTCCATGTCTCTCCTGGGTTTCAGCACCATTGTAACACTTCTACATGGTTGGATATACTCAGGAACATGGGCTAGCAGGGGAAATGATTGAATAACATTCACAACCTCTCTCACAACTACTGTTGCGGTGCCTTTAAGCAAAGTGCTGAACTCCCCTGACTGCTCCAGTGGAGCTGCTCATTGACCAACAGTGGAAGACTGTGATTGTACTAGGCAGCTGTTAAATGTGGCATTTCTGCTGTGAAACATGCTGGTGTGTACATCGTGCTTGGGGCTAGCTGGGGACCTGAGCCATAGAAGACAATTTCTCTGTTGGCAATATGGTCCGAGGTCAAAGTACACACAAAATAAATAAATGTTGTGGCATTACCTAAACACACACACAAGCCACACGATGTCCATATGAATGCACACACACATACCCACATATCAGGCTTATTTTTCATTCCAAAATGAGATATTCAGCATTTAAAAATGATTGCCAGTACAGAACAAAGACAAATTATGCTATTTTTTAAAGAATGGTGACTCAAGTCCTCAGCTGACAAAATTGCCAGACTGTACAGACTGGATGGCTTATATTTTAGCCAGATATTCAAGGTAATAATTTTCAGCCAATATTTCTACATACTGGAGAGTTTTGGAAATGTACTGCTGAAAATGTATCCTCCACTTTACCAAATGAATGCATAACGAATGACTGGAAATTGTGGTTATGCATAACCTCTCAGTTCCAAGCCTGTGGTGGCGAAGCCAGCCTGCTGCTGCCATCACGCTGATAGTTGACAAACTTGTGACACAGAGACACGCAGAGTGATGCTGTATACCTGTCATTAATATTCAGTAGACTGCTTTCTGCCGCTACCTGCCACCTCCCCTAACTGAGCTCCTTCATTTCCATGGTAACGCACTTAAAACACCCCAGTGCCCTTTGGGGAACATGTGGGAACAGCAAAAGACCCTCCACATAAACTCTCCCTTTGTTGCTGTCTCTCACACACACACACCCCCACACACACACACACTGGGGGGCCCAGAAGAACTGTTTGTGAGGGTATGTGTTTATCGGGGTGAGTGTGTGCTTGGGTATAACTCCTGCATTATTCATTAATGTGTTTGTTTTTACAGACCCTCCCATCAGACCACCAGTCTACCTGCATTAAGATAAGACTAAGACAGGCTCTCACATACACACACAGACAAAATCGAGCAGGTACATGTCTGGATCCCTATTCCATCAGACAATTCCTAACAGTTGTGCATTGGTAAAGGAGTAATTAATTGCCTCCAGTGCAAGTACTGTATGCCTGAGGGACGTTTGGGTACTGCCTGTCTGCCATTCACTTTCCTATCAGGTACACACATAGGAAGGTGTTTATTACTGATAAAACATGAGCGTTTCAAGTCACAATGGTAAAGCCATGTTCACAATTCCCTTTGGTGAGCCGCGGTGTAATGATTAAGTTGTGAGTTAGTTTAATTTGGAGCCTCACACAAACAAGATGAGAGAGTGACAAAAACATTTACTGCCAGTCAGATATCATATTAGTTAGCAGCAACATACAGCTACTACAGCCTCCAAAGCAGAAGCGTGCAGTTGCCAGCAAATTGGGTTACCAATTTGGCTTTTGATGCTTCCTTCCATCGCTTGGTGTTGATGCTTACCCGAGGACTGCATTGGAAATAAGTTTATAATCCTCCATGGCCTCTGTCAGAGGGGACAACTAGGACAGCTGTCCCGGTCCCAGAGCCTAGGGGCCCCAGAGTGCATTATCAATCATGGAGCGGTTATTTTCATAAGTCATAAGTAGAGCCCAAATGTTACATTTCGCCTCGGTCCCTGGCAAAACTACTCATGCTATCTCTGAGACAGATGGGTTGCCTGCCACCTTTCGTATGCCCCAGCATACGCATCTGTCCAAGTTCCTGTTTGGAGTCACACGCGTGGAGTACAATACTGGTTCTTCCCTACTTTTAGCCTTTGTCAGTCTGTTGAATATATCCCCCTGGAAAATAAACAAGAAGCAAGTATTTTTCCCCACAGTGTCATTCAGATGCAACAAAACATCCTCTACAGCCTTAGGTTGGATTAAGGTGTTGAAGATGAAATTACCTTGACCTAATTTTCTTCATGGCGATCATTCAATTTTTTTAATCTTATCTTCTATCATCTTTAACTTCCATGGTTTCTTATTGCATTATGGTGCAGTGTGACGCCCCACATCAGATCTGGATGTCCCACCATAATAAACTTTTATGCACTGTGTATACGCTGCTTGCCCAAACTCGGCATCTATTGCTCGCCCGACCGTCCTGGTAGGGGGATCCCTCTCTGAGTAGCCCCTCCCTCTCTGAGTAGCCCCTCCCTCTCTGAGTAGCCCCTCCCAAGGTTTCTTTCAATTTTTCCTAAAAGGTTTTTTGGGAGTTTTTCTTTGTTCTCTGTGAGGCTCCAAGGCTGGGGGATGTTGTGTACTAACCATTTATTGTTTCACATGTTGGGCACTGTGAAGCCCTTTGAGACTGTAACGGTGATGAAGGGCTCTACAAATAAATGTGATTTGATTTGATTTGATTTGTTCTCCGGGAACACTTGCACTTCCTGCGAGCCTCAACCAGCTCCACCTGTGCATCCCTTATTATGTATGAGTGAGTGTGACTCAGCGAAACACCTTCCCTTCATCGTGGCGGTGGAGACAAGAGAATCTATGTGCAGTTTTAATGACTGCAGAAAGGGTGAAACTGGAAAAAGGGTGGACAGTAGATTAATTGAATTGCCTCATTTACATGTATAAGCCTGCATAACATCACCTATGAAATCTCTAGTGGAAGCCAAAGAGCTAAATATAGTAGTATTATACAATGGAGAAACTCAACATCCAGGTAAAACTATGCATGCTTAATTTAAGCTACATGAGGTAAAAATTAAATGGAACAAAGGAAAGCTCCATAAGTAGCATGTGCTAGCATCAAATATCAAACCTCAAATTATAAGCATGAGGAAAATGTCTTGTACATCTTCCAGTCTACACCATAAATCACAAATCACACATCACATGTTGTAAGCTAAAACAAATTATCCCAAATACCCATGAGAGGACGATAAACCGAGGTAAGTGAGCTCTGCAAATGGAAAAGAACATTTTGAACAAGCTGCACTAGGCAAGATGTGTATGTAATAATACACCCGTCTTGGTGCGTCCAATCTCCCCTAATTGAGACATCATAGATTTTGCTCAAATTGTGCAAAGTTGCTTAGTGCAGGTTTAAGTAATGACTGGTCTGAATAGGAGCCTGCCTGAGAATAAAATACCTAGTTCTTTTTTTTTCATCCTATCAAAGTTCCCAGGCCTAAATTTCAACTTTTATCTTCACTTAATCTTCAGATATTCATGCATATGGACACTCTAACATATAAATCAAATCAACTGGAATATGTGGGGTTAATATGACCCAAAACAAACCAACCCTTCTTGCTATTTTGATTTATGCCTCAAAAACTCTCAAACCATGTAAAAAAAACCAATGTGCAGAACCCTTCAGACTTTGTGCTTCTTTTACTCTCCGAATTTTTAAGACCCAATTTGGAGTAAATCTAACAGTTTAACATAGACGCTTCATCTAGGCCATCATTAAGTTATGGCTGGAGGTATTAAACCCAGATTAGGCAGCACTCTACTGCTGACTAAAGACCGTTAAGACATTATTACAACCGCATTCTGTTAGTATCCCTGAAGCCATCAAAGGCTAAACTTGATCTTTAGTTCTCTCTGTGTGTAGATAAGAGAGCTGCTGTATGTGACCATCCTTGGATGGCCAGGATTCAATTCTGCTTTACTGCTTCAGGTTTGTAAAGAGGAAATAGAATAAACACAAAAAAGCATAGAAAAGACAAGTAGTGCAGGAAATTAGTACTCAAGGTAGCACTTGAAGGTCCATCATGGGTGTATCATTATATTATTAAGCGTATTACAAAGATATGCAGTAGTCTTATATTATGATTACAGAAGATAATACCATGCATTACATTATACATGCAGTTTGCAATGAGATGCAGGAAGAGAGAGAGAGAGAGAGAGAGAGAGATGTGACCTCTTGTCACAACCAGGCAGGACAAACTATATGAATTATTTGTTGATTAATTTATTGTAATTTTGTGATTGGGTATTGTCCAGTTATTTATCGCCGTTCAAGATTGTCCTCATGTTCTTTGGCAACAGATGCTGAAATATGTCATGCTGATGCAGCTCGGTTTGAATTTGAGAACGAGAGGGAGCGAGCGCGAGAGAGGAGCCGAGGGTTATCCGACATCTGCAGTCTCTGATTTTCAAAATAAACACAGATCACTAGATCATCCAGATGAAACAAATGAGAAAGAGATTCCTTTAATGTGTGTGTGTGTGTGTGCGCGCGCGCGTGTGCAGTATGTATGATTGTGTATGTATATTCTGACTTCTCCCGCTTTCGTGCGAACCAACTCTAACCACGTTCTGCTGAATCCCCACTTTCCTCTAATCTTCACTCACAGTTTATGCTGAGATGGAGCATAATGCACATCAATCAAAACACATACACACACCAATGCATATATCAAAGATAAAATTAATGATATCAACCAGGGTTATAAATATGGAGATTATATTCTTATCCGTTGCAGTCAGTGCGTTCTGAGGAGAGCAATAGGTATATGCGACATTTACAATCAAAACAAAACCAATTTTGATACAGAGGGAAAAACGAAGGATAAGTCACTAGTTTTAATGAAATGTGTAAAGTGAAAATCATATAAAATCGGAGCAAGTCTGGTAGGTCACGCTGCAGAGGCCATTTTGAATTATAGAACTGTGCAAAATAATACGGGAAAGCGGCATCCCCTCCAAGCAGCCGTCTTCCATTTAACTGTTCGTGCATATCTCCGGATCAAGGACATTAAACTGCAAATTAAATTAACAGGATACAACTAGAGACAAAACAAACAAAAAAAAAGGAGTGCTAATTGTTTTGATCATTAGAAAGGTTGTAACTGTAACTGTTGCTTCTTTTACAATAGGTCAGTTTTTGGAAGTGGATCAGTTTATTGAAAAAGAAGAGATAAATTTATGTTCCAGACAGTTAATAATCATGGACATGACAGATTTGTACTGGATTAAAAGTAAGGAGGCTGTTGGTAATAATTACAATTACAGGATTTATCCTCAGTACAGATAATCCAGTTTCAACAGGGGAGGGGATAGGACATCCTTCCTTAGAAATCGCAAGTATCGTAGGGGAAATTTGCAATGGGGGTTAGGTGGAATGGGAGGGGATATTAATGAGACACACATACACACACACACACACACACACACATACATACAGTGTATTTTCTGTAGTGGTATGCTTGCTTCTCGCGCAGAGCTTGTACTATCCATCCTCTATGCTTCTCCCCAGCAATAAGGTTTGGCTTGGAGGGCGTCCTTGGACAAAGAGAATGACTGCATGTGACGACACTGACAGCCACATGCTGCAAAATGATGCAGGGATCACAGTGAGGTCATTTCTTTCACTTCTTTCAAGGATAAAAAACACTTTAAGACTCAAAGCTAGACCGAATGACTTGTCAAGATAAATATTTTTTGCTGTGTGCGTGTGTGTGTGCTTTGACTCAGTTTAGCCTGTAATTGGACCAATTAGTCTGACCCTCAAAACTATTAACATGCTGTTCATATTAATCGGGGTTTTTCTTACACACTGGGGTTGTACTGGGTGAGCGTGTGTGTGTGTGTGTAGCTCCCAGTGGTGACAGTACTGCCCAACAAAGGCAAGCATCAGAAACTGTGTTGTAACAGTCAAAGGTCAGGGCTAGGGTGAGGTCATACCAACAAAAAAAACAAAAAGATGATGCCCGGTTATATTGCTGGAAACAACCTTGGAGCTCAGCGGACTTTCCCTTCCAAACCCATCTCCAGTCCTCTTCAAATCTCTCTTTACTTTTTTAGGGTGGAGTGCATGTGTTTTTCTCTAAGAAATGCTAGGTTATATTTCTAAATGTCTGGGGGCTGCAGAGTACTACATGCACTCTACACAAAGAGGGCTGAGGTGAAGTGAGTTTTTAAAGGTTGTTTTTTTCTCTTAAAGAACAGTAAAAGTCAGTATGTCTCCATTTCTCTCTCTTTCTCTTCCACTTCCTTTCTAGTCTCTTTCCGAAACTCAGCTCAGTGTGACTGATTGTCCAAGAACACTTGTTATGGACCAAACTGCATTAGATATGAGGTTGCAGTGCTTGCTTTAGATCTGAATTCCCAAAAAGACGTATTTGCTCAACTAAGCATATAAAACCATTTATTATCTTGAAAACTGAATGTTCCAACAGTATCTCTCTGTGAAGCTTCAAGGCGTGTCGTTTATTTCATCCTCATTTTACTGAGCTGTATTTAACACTACGTTGAAATAGTGCCCGTAAAGTGATGAGAACATAGAAATAGTTCCATAACACTTTATGTTGAGTATGTTGAGTGATGGTAGGCTCCATGCTAACACTTTAGCATACACTATGTTGAGTGATGGTAGGCTCCATGCTAACACTTTAGCATACACTATGTTGAGTGATAGTAGGCTCCATGCTAACGCTATAACATACACTATGTTGAGTGATAGTAGGCTCCATGCTAACGCTATAACATACACTATGTTGAGTGATAGTAGGCTCCATGCTAACGCTATAACATACACTATGTTGAGTGATAGTAGGCTCCATGATAACACTTTAAATATACTATGTTGAGTGATAGTAGGCTCCATGCTAACGCTATAACATACACTATGTTGAATAATAGTAAGCTCCATGCTAACACTTTCAATACACTATTTGAGTGATAGTAGGCTCAATGCTAACAGATAGCATATATATAGGTTGGTATCTTCAAAAAATTGACTTCACCATAATGTCAAATGTTTTGTGGAAATTTACAGAGATAGACGGGGTAAGCTGTACACATCATCTTAAGTATTTGAAGAAAAATAATGAGTGTGATAGAAAAAGTGTCATTTCAAGAAAATCAAAAAGAAAAAATTATACTTTAAGATAGTTATGCATCTGTCCATACCAGGGTGGGGTATTCTCATGGTCCATGTATGAACAATCTGCCCATACTGCGAATATGTTTTCCGGAAAGTCAAGCATTTTTCAAGCTTTTTTTTCTGATACAATAGGAAGAACATGAAAAATCAATGTCTTTGTGTGTCAAACATATTGACGTCCAAAAGCAGCGGATAGTAGGAATGTCTCATATAATGTAATGACAAGGGCAGGGTGGCAGCTGGAAAGCCCGGCCTGTAATCTCCCATTACCCCCAGGCGTCCATTCTGCGGAAGCGTCCTTACAAGACACTGAATGACTATTGATCCGTCTTTAACCTCCCTGAAAAAAAATCCTTTCCTACTTCATACTGTCATCCAAAAGTGCCTCTTCTCCACTAAAACCATTGTCAGAAGCAGGGGAAGTTCACCCTTGGCTGTTTCATCTCCTTCGTCTGTTCTGTCTCCTATCACTGCTACCTCCACCCTCTCAGTAGGATAGCTGTTGAAGAGATTGGCTCTCAAGCAGAGCACCAAGGTTCAAGCCCGCATGTTGGCACAAGTCCTCCCTGCCAAACTATCCTTGAGCAAGACTCAAGCAAGACTGAATCCCTACCGATGACAGAGCTGTTGTTCTGTAGCTGACCATGATCTCTGAATTCTCTCTGGAGCGGTGCCAGAAAAAAAACAAGTTCCCCGTTGTTATCAACAAAGTATAATTTTATTAGAATCCAACGTATAATAATTAAATTAGTCACTTCAAATAGTGTGTGTGTGTGTGTTTAACTACCTCCTAAGTGCCTGAATCCATTTCATTTCAATAAATGATACAACCCATTTCATGTACCCCCTCTTTATACCGCCGAGAAGAGGTGTCAGTTCAAGGAATTTCACTCCATCTACCTTACATGTCCTCATTAATTTCTTGTGATCTTAGTTCAGTGACTGTGAATATTTGAGTCCCAAAGCTAGAACCCAGAGCAGCAGGGCTCTAACATTTATTGTTATTAAAAGACAAAACCTGGAGCTGCTTTTTGAAGCCAATCCTCAGCTGATTCGTCCAGATCTCAAGGATATCTCGTCTTTTATTTATAAGGTGTTTATTAGCACAAATCTGTTGAAATATTCTCTTAGATGATGAATCCAGTTATTAAACATGGAAATGTTCGTTGTTATTATTTCTTTTTTTTCCTTTTTAAAAAAAAGTATTTTAAGCAGTTTGGATTCTTATTATATTGGTGTACCCTGCATCATACAGTGAGTGAGTGAGTGAGCATTATAGAGAGTGGGTGAGCGAGTACTATAGTGAGTGAGTGAGTGAGTGAGTGAGTACTATAGTGAGTGAGTGAGTGAGTGAGTAGTATAGTGAGTGAGTGAGTATTATAGAGAGTGGGTGGGTGAGTACTACCAGTGATTGAGTGAGTGAGTGAATGAGTGAGTGAGTACTATAGTGAGTGAGTGAGTGAGTATTATAGAGAGTGGGTGAGTATATGAGTGAATGAGTGAATGAATAAGTGAGTGAATGAACAGGTGAGTGAGCGAGCTAGTGAGAGACAAAATGAGTGAGCAAGTAAGAAAACAAATAAGAAAGCAAGTGAGTAAGGGAGAGA
>CABFOQ010049669.1:0-11575 GCA_900660455.1 Gephyroberyx darwinii | reverse complement strand
GAGGATGACCGATGGGCTGGACCACTGAAGGACAGGGGGGAGGATGGCTGTACCACTGGAGGACATGGGGGAGGATGGCTATACCACTGGAGGCCATGGGGGAGGATGACTGATGGGCTGTACCACTAGAGGACATGGAGGTGGATGGCTGTACCACTAGAGGACATGGGGGAGGATGGCTGTACCACTGGAGTGTCTTATCAGTCTGGTTCATGAAGTGGGGCTGCGACAGAGAAGACTGGCCCCTCCCCCTTCATTGATTCCCTCCATTGTCCCACTAACGTTTCGGACTCGGTAGGTACACTGGCGGGAACGTTTTCTCCGAGGACAGGAAGTTACAAGTTGACGCACACAGCTCTGAGACAGCGGTGAGCAAGCTAGCGCATCGGCTAACGCTACCGAGAGCTAAGGGTAGTGAAGTCTTACATACACTTAACAAAAAAAACAGTTACTGCTCGCTGCCACTGGAGGCCGCCAACAACAAGAAGGTCTCGGTCCTTTCTGTGTGGAGTTTGCATGTTCTCCCCAAGTCCAAAGATGATTTGGGGAGACTAAATTCCCTGTAGGTATGAGGTGCCAAGATTTATCTAAAAATGCTAGCTAGGCGTTAAGGGGAAAAAGGAACAAATGTACCATAATTTTAATCATAATAGCCTGGACATTCACATAAATCAGTTGGGATATAGTTATAAGCAAACAACAGGATGTAGATAATCAAAAATGGGTTTCAATAACCAAAATATAACTTTATTTTAACTTTGTATAGCCCTTAATCACAGTTACAGTCTCAAACGGCTTCACAACACTCACATTATGGATGTTAACAATCAGTGAATGAGTCCATGTGTTTCAAAATGGCAAAGTATGCATCATACTTCTTTATTATTAGCCGCAGTAAACTGTATGCCTGAATATTGTCTGATGCATAGACAGAGTTATGCCAAATGTTCTGTCCCTTCTTTGAATTACTTAATAACACTGTGTGTGTGTGTGTGTGTGTGTGTGTGTAAGAGACAGAGGGAGAGAGAGAGAGATGCAATTGATGGCTATTGGTATACCCTTCTATTACTGTTATAATGCAGTATAATATTCTTGACAGCAATACTTAACTAACCCTAAACCGATTAGCCATATCCCTCAATAAATGTTTATAATCATAGTTGCACTTGCGATTTATTACTGTGTAAAATGGATATTCATTTCCAGTTTCAGTGTCTTTCTTTGACTATGAATTCAAGTCCATGAATTGTTTAAATTATTTTGGGACAATGTTAAAATCACCACTTTGACCCTATTAAGCCGAAATAATGTGGTTGAATTTCTTCAGTTGATTTCTGGTGTAATTTTGCACATATTCTTAAAATATTGCATTACTAATAGCCCAATTGGAAAAAAGAACTACCCATTCATACTTTTCCATACTTTTATTTTGAAAGCACATACACTAAAATATAAATTTTGGTTATTTGAAACCCATTTTTGATTATCTGTGTCCTGCTGTTTGCTTATAACAATATCCCAATTGATTCATGTGAATGCCGAGGCTTTCACAAGAGAAGCTGATAGACTGGATGTGACTGGATGTGATACTTGTGGTCAGTGTGTTGCAGTTGCCTTATTGATGACTCTCCCTCTGTCGCTGGCAACTTATTGACCCACCTCTGATCGGCACTGTGGAAGCTGAGAGTTAAAGACAAACCCCTATGAAAGTGATAATCTGTGAGACCCTGTTTTTTTATTCAGTCTCCATCTTTGTCTCTCAGCTTCATCGCTGTGGTGTTTCTTTACTGCTCTTCCCAGAGATCACCTGTCAATCAAGCAGTGTGTCCAGTACTGTGACGTCTTTCTTCTTTGATTTTCTGTTGATGAAGTTTGAGTCTCTGTAGGTGGCGCTCTTTTTTTTTAGTCTGTTCAGTCACATTGGCTATCGCTGCTCATGCTAACTACCCAGTTCTTCTACTGTTTATTTCAAACAATTGCACTTCCTGTGCGGCAGAGGATTTTTCTCAGGAAAGACTTACCTGACACCGGGTGTTTAGAACAGCAGATGGAAAAGCGTTTATGAACTGACTAGAGGTTGAATGACTATTGTGTTATAGCAATTAGATAGAGAGGGGAAAATGGACATTTCTTTTTATGAAAATGACGCAGATTATATTACTTTAAGATACTGACATAGGCTGAAAAAACAAACAGACATAACGCCACTAAAAGAAAGAAAAAAAAAGAAAAAATCCATCCTCAGATTGTTGTTATTTACTTTTCTGGTGTACCAACTTTCCCTTGTCTACGTCAACTACATACATCTTCTACATTTCCCAGAATGCCTTTCGACAACCCCCAGAGAAGGGGCGTGAACTTGTTGCTTTTGGCCATAGATAGGCCAATCAGTACGGTTTTATGATTAGAGAAGAAGAAACTTTATTGATCCCTGTGGGGAAATTAGGCTGTTACAGCAGCAAATAGTAATAGGATAAAATCAGCAGGAAAAAAATCAATCAATCAATGTAACCAATAGGGTTGGATTGGACATCCACACCCACACACACACACACACACACACACACACACACACAGTAAAGTCAGAGGGAGAAGTTCCTTCTCTGTTCATATTGTCTTTGGGTCAGAGTCTTCTATTGACAGACAGACAGTCAGACAGACAGTCAAACAGACAGACAGACACAGACACACACACACACACACACACACACACACACACACACAGACACATTGCATACACACAAAAACACACATTCACATTGTACGTGCATGCATGTGCACCTCTTCTTCATCCGTACTCTTTCTATTCTATTCTATTCTATTCTATTTTATTTTATTTTATTTTATTTTATTTTATTTTATTTTATTCTATTCTATTTTATTCTATTCTATTCTATTCTATTCTTTTCTATCTCCATTCAGACCCTGCACTCCAGCTTTAGAAAGACACGCCCATAACATTTGTATACTCATCGCTGATTGGCTGCCGAGTGGCCAGCTGGAATGTGAACAGGCATGCAGCAGTGTGTATGTGTGTGTAAGAGAGAGAGAGAGAGAGAGAGAGAGAGGGAGAGGGAGGGAGGGAAGGAGAGATAGTCTTCCTCTGTTTTACTGAGAACTATAGCTCACTGTTCACTTCTGTCTGCAGCTCTGTTTAAAACACCCACACACACACACACACACACACACACACACAAACTAACGTTACCTCAGCTCCCTCCTCTCTCTCTCTGTCTCAAAGATAGACTCTAGTCCAAGCAAATACAGCCAAATACAACCACACAGTTGATAACATTGCCATCTTCCTATCTATGACTATCAGACATATGTTCAAATGACAATATTTTCAATTTGAGCATACTGTTTTCCTTATGTTGTCGTCCTTGGCCAAACATCCAAACATCCAGTAAGTGTATCCATATTTTTTCAGTTACACAGGAAAACCCATTTGTTGGTAGGGGAGAACAGGGTAAAATGAGTCACTACAAAATAAATCTGTATTTATTTCAAGCAATAATTGCTGTATACACACATAAAGTTGTTGGGGATTAATGGAAATGAAAACATTTTCTATAGCTAATATAGCTACAGGGTTAATGGCACATTTTACCCCACAGCCACCATTTTGACAACACAGTGAATGAGGCTCACAATTATGACATCATAATGCACCGTATACAGCCATAAATGAAGAATGAAGAAATGGATTTACTTCCATTTAGATACAAGCATTGTGACATCCTTCCATAATGGAATCACCTGACAGCAAAAATCAATTTTTTTGACCTGGCTCTCTAACCACTTTCTCCATCACAGATTTAGGGAAATAAATCACTCTCCCTAAATCTATGATCACGTGATTTATTGAGTCTAAATACAAGGGGTGGGTTCGTCTTACCCATGGGCTCAACTTACCCCGTTCTCCCCTAATAAAGGAAAGAAAAATGGCTGCCGTGGTCGATTTTATCGGCTCTGATTCTGAAACTGTTCCGAGCACCAAACTGTACATGTATACCAATTTTTATGCTTTCGTGCCAATCTGAACGACTCGGCCTGTTCCACCTGGACTGGTACAACGTCCAAATGAAGGGAGAGAGAGAGAGAGAGAGAGAGAGAGAGAGAGAGAGAGAGAGAGATGTGTTCAGACTCAACACTGCGTTAATTACAGATCTCACAGAGGCGCTCACTGCATTTATAATTAGCACTCTTTGTGTCTGGTTTTCAGCTCATTCTCGCTGTGGTTTTGATCTCACCCCCACCCTAATGACACGCTAGCATAGCAATCAACTGTAAAATGTTAACTGTCGCTTTGACACTGTTTTTCCCTCTAATGGGATTCCCTTTTCCAGGTTGGGAATGTGCGGCTTCAGGTAATGAGAAGACCCAGACAGATTTACAGGATAAATAAAAATCAGAATAATTATACAAAAACAAATAAAGGAAAAAAGAGTAATTGCACAGCGGTTAGGGTACGGGGAAGGTTAGGAGTAATGCTGCGTTCCAGAGATGTTGGAAAGCTGGAAATTCTGACTTCCTACTTGGAAAAATGCAATGGAACGGCCCTTCAAGATGGAATTCCAAGTTGGAAACCCCGACGAGATTTCCCCAAGGTTTCCCAGATGCGAGTTTACCTGACGTCATGCTATGCAGTATTGGTTTAAACATGTTTATGATGCTCAAAATACACTTAAAGGACTTTTTGGGATACGACTTGTTGGTTACTTTACCTTTTACACATTACAATAGGAGTACCAGCAAAATCACCTCTTGTGTCTCCGGTAGATATCCCTGTCCTGTGCACATGCTAACACGTTAGCATACACTATGTTACGTACCTGTAGGCAAGTAGTATTATTTAACTTAAGAAGAGAGACCTTTTAGTATTTTAACTTTTTTACATGACCTTAAATCTATCAAAACACCTAAATGGTTAAACAAATATTTTAAATGTAAAGTTGCACTTGCTAACATTCTGTGTTAGCTAGATAGCTAACATTGCCAAATACCATTGTCATAACATTAGCTGTTGCATGGGGAACAGGATTTTACAATAGGCAAAGAAAATGTTGGCGGGTGTGTATGTTTCTTCCCTGTTTTTTTCCCAGCTAGACCACGGAAACACACAGAGGTTGTAATTACGAGCTACCAGCTATGAATACCACAAGGCCATAGTTCAAGTAAAAGCAAGCTTAAAAACTCTTTAAAAGAGTTTTAAAAGAGGACACACTGTCCACAACGCAGCTGTTACAGACCTCTCCACTACATCCATCCATTCATCCCTTTCCTTGCTACTTTCTTGCTACTTCCTCCAGCTCCGCCTCCCAGGCATGCTGGGAGATGTAGTCCCTATGGCAATATGCGCCCTGTCAACCTGCACATTTTTAAAGTAATTTCTAGCCCTAAAAACACCTTTCCTCTTTTTCAACTGATCTAGTGCCGTAGTGCTGTAGTAGTACTGTAACAATACTCTAGCTCAGCTGCTGTAGTGTTTGGTTAACTTGAAAACCTGCAGACTCTTGATGAGGTCTTGATGGAACCACTGACCTAACTCGAGTAGCTCTGTCATTAGAGCTAAATATAAAACTATAGGACCGCTACTGTAACCGCTAGAGCTACATATACAACAATAGGACCGCTACTGTAACAGATAGAACTATATATAAAACTATAGGACCGCTACTGTAACCGTTAGAGTTATATATACAACTATAGGACCGCTACTGTAACCGCTAGAGCTACATATACAACTATAGGACCGCTACTGTAACAACTAGAGTTATATATACAACTATAGGACCGCTACTGTAACAACTAGAGTTATATATACAACTATAGGACCGCTACTGTAACAGATAGAACTATATATAAAACTATAGGACCGCTACTGTAACCGTTAGAGTTATATATACAACTATAGGACCGCTACTGTAACAACTAGAGCTAATTTTAGCTTAGGTAATTCTCTCCCTATGTCTCTCTCTCTCTCTCTCTCTCTCTCCCCCTCCTGTCTTCACCCAAACTTAATTTACATTTCTCCATCAAGGAAACTCTTAGCGGTGTATTTTTTCTCCTGGCCCAATTTAAACCCGACCTGATTCCCTCGCGGAGCGGTGTTAAAGGGGCAGTGTAGCGGTTATTTAAAGGCATATTGTTTGAACAGGGAGCGCAGCAGGAGAACAAGGCTGCTCTGTCTCAGTATCAACCAAACTATTCCTGTGTGTGTGTGTGTGTGTGTGAGGGGTGTGTGTTTGTAAATGAGTGAGTGCACGCTTGTGTGTGAAACCTTGAGATTTTGTTCAGTTGAAATGATTTTGGTGGCTGCAGGATGGTGACTATAAGATACAAATACATGGACAAAATAACAGAAACATCTAGCAACACTATGCCTGTGCGTGTGTGTGTGTGTTCGCTTGCTCCACGTGCTTTCAACAGACAGCTGCACGGGTCCCAGGGTTAGGCTGCAGACACACCTCCTAAAACACACACACACACACAGCAGTGGGATATGCATCCACGATGAATGTTGCTTAAAGGGGAATACCACTTCGTGTGCCATATGCTTTGGTCCCATATTAACTTAGCAAGTACAGAACCTGTACAGACCCATGGCAGCTCCAATCCCACACTATAGTACATATGGTGCTGCATAATCCTGTTGGTGCTTTTGCAGCTTTCTGGCCCGTATTCTGGTTTGGAAGCCAGCAGCAGTATTATTGCCCACAGTAGTATATACTGACGATAAATCCTTATGAATGTTCGCCTGTCAGCCACCGGCTTTTACAATTGTTGCTGTGAGACTATCTATGCTGGACGCCGTGCACCTGCAGGAGTCGGGGGCCGATCTTGCCTGAGAAGTTAAGCGACTGACTGACTGATTCACTGACCAACTGACTACCTCTGCAACGTGAAGGTCAAACCGTTGCCGCCACGGGAAAAACTGCGAGCATTGCGACCGAAAATGATTTTGCAGCAGCTTTTTTGAGAAAAGCTGCAATTTTGGTGATTTTTTTGCAGGATTTGGGGAAAAGTCATGGAAAAATGACTAAATAAAGTGACACTAAACAGATGTTATACCCACCTTGCATTTCAAAAGGTCACACAGCATCATTTCCTCATAACCATGTTTTGTTTATTATAACAACTACTGGAATTACTTAGTGCTCAGATGAAAGATGGCTTCAATATTGCAACAAAGGGAAATACTGTGATTACATGTGCTCTTTTAATTTGACCATTTAATGTGGATTTTTTCTCTTCTTAGGTCTTCTTTTATCCTTTTTCCTGGCACTATTTCATGATCATCCAATATTATCAGGGCACTCGGGCTCTGACCCTTCACCTCCTTACTATTGATTGTACTCTTTACTTGTAATGTCGGTGATCTAGGAATTGAAGCTTATTCTACTGTTGCTGTGGATGAGAGCATCAGCCCTCCAGATATCGCTGATCAATCTCAAACAAACCAAACAAAGTATGTTATGAACTAGAACGCTCACTGCTAATACTCCTTGGTATCAATACTCAAATTGAACTTGTGTGCTCATCCAAGGACCAAGAGCCAAAGATTCAAGTCCCACATGGAAAACCTTACCCAAAAAAAACAAAACTGAGGATAAAAACCCAGAAACAAAGCATGTTTCTCTTTTAATGATAGAAAAGCCCTTGTACACGCCACAGTCATGTCTGTATTTGATTATGGAGACATTTTTTATTTGTATGCTGCCCCTTCCATTCGAAAGCTGTTTATCACACAGAGAGAGTTTTATTACAGGGAATAAATTCTCACCATTGTGATTTATGTCAAAAAGTTGTCCGGTCTTCAACATTGCATTGTATTTATCTTTAAGGCTGACATCTCTACTGGGTTTTACCTCCAGTAATAATGCTACCAGATCACAGGACTGGTTAGCTTAGTTAGTTGGTTTCTGCTACCATGCATCTTAACATGGAACAGGCTGCACTTCTCCCTCAATGATATCTCACATTTTCTGTTGCTATTTGCTGATGACCTGATTTTTTTTTAAAAAGCGAAATGAATGCACCTTTTCTCGCTGAAAACTGTTTAAGGAAGCGCTGTCTTTATTGAAGAATTATAGTCGTTGTTAAATTAATTGTTGTTATTATAAATGAATTAAAAGCCAGTTTGTTTCTGTCCCTCCTCTCTCCCTGTCTGTCTGAGATACTACCGAGTTCACAGTGTCTGGTAATTGGTCCCAATCCATCTGCGTGTGTGTGTGTGTTTATATGTGCATGCTTGTTCAAGACCGGGGTGACTCACTGTGTGTCTAAACCAGTGCAAGCAGAACACCATGCTAACCTAGGCTTCCAGAGCATTGTATATCAGCTGAGTGACTCATTCATCCAGACTGAGGATAAATCTGTCACCCTGGCTGCTGTTTCCCATCTGGCGTCTTGCGTCTCTTTGTTTTCTAACTCGACACACTGGACTGAAGCTCAGATTAATGAACATATCACCAAGAGAAAACCCCTGCTCTCTGAAGAATAAAACCTGTTAATTTTCCACTTTGACACGTGGATTTTTTTTTAAAGCATTTTATCATGTAGTGTCAGAGGTTTGTCTTGGCCCCAGAGTTATCAAACATTCTCTACAAATTGGAGATAATGTGAGGTGTCAAGTACAGCATCAATACAAGTAAAGTGGATTTGGAAAGCTGCATTTTCTTCAGGACAAAGACTTCGCCCAGTTATCTGGAAAGCCTTTCAAATGATTGTAACTGGTACACTTGCAGTTACAAATCTTTCGAAAGGCTAGTTAAGTTAGCTAACATAATATCTTTTCCCTCAAACAAACATCAAACAAATCTTTCTAGTGACTAAAGATAGTAGGCTATGTATCTAACGGGTGAGCTAACATAGCTAACACAGTTTACAGCTGCACAACCTAACAGCAAGCTAACAGGCTAAATTTGCTTGTTTGGGTGATATGAATGGGTGTTATTAACCACTGACAGTGTAAAGCATTACCAGCTATTATTTCTCCATTAAGTAGTGAGTAAGTAAGTAAATTATAAATTTCATCACGTTTCAGTGGGGAAGTTCTTTTTTTTTAAAGAAAAATGGATCAATGTGTTATCAATACTGCGTTAATTATCTCCCTCCCTCTCTCAACATCTCACTTTCTCTCCATCTTTCTCCAGCCTTTCTCAGCTGACCAGATGGACGACTTTAGCAGTGAATTATTCAGCAGTTTCTTCGAGGACCATCTATTAGAGCGCCCCCTATTGGCAGACAGACCATCACTTTTACACATGGAACTGGACAGCAGCCCAGGTCACTATTTATTTTATTATTATTATTATTATAAATAATAATATGTTTTATTAGTAGTAGTAGTAGAAAAAGGAGGAGTATCATTATTGTTATTACAGCAGAAAAGTGCAAACTAATGAATTACAAAATATATAAATAGCAAAATATAGAGATATATAATATTAAAGTGACTGAATATAATATATAAGACTCATATAATAGTGAAGTAATATAAAATATATTATATCCATACATCCATTCTCTTGACTCTTATCCGACACCTGGTTGTGGTGGCAACACGGCAAGCAAAGCAGCCAGGACCTCCTTTTCCCAGGCAACGTCCTCCAGCTCCTCCTCCCAAGCATGCTGGGAGATGACATTACTCCAGCTCATTCTCCCAGGTATGCTGGGTGATGAATCCCTCCAGTATATCCTCGATCTGCCCTGAGGGATTCATCCTTATCAGATCCCTGATCCTCCTCAACTGACTTCTCAATGTGGAGGAGCAGCGGATCCTCCCAGGTCACTGAGCTCTTCACCATGTGTGTCACCACCCCTGCAGAGAAGTCTGGGAAATGTCCTCCCCAGTCGCCCAAGTCCCAAATCTTCTTTCTTCATGAAGTTTGCAGCCTATTTGTCCTGCTGGTACCTCTCTACCTTGCCAGCCAGGCCTGGAAGCTCTCCTTCTGCAGGTTGACAGCCCCCTCACCGCCGGTGTCCACCAGCGGGTTCTTGGGTTACCACCGTAACAGACACCGACCACCTTTTGGCCACGGCTCTGGCAGTCACTTCCATGACAGAAGTTTTCCCTGCTGTGGGATACAGGAGACGTGGGGGTTGAAATCACTCCAAACAGTCTTCCACCAGGCATTCCCGGCAAACCCTCACTACACATTTGGGTTTACCAGGTCTGTCCAACTGCCTCCCCACCACCTGACCCGACTCATCACCAGATGGTGATCAGTCGACCGCTCAGCCCCTTCTTCACCCGAGTGTCCAGAACACATGGAGACAAAGTTTATAAGCTTATATATTACCTTTTGCCCAATGTGCTCTGGTACTACACACATATGAACCTGCTTGTGTTGGAACATGATGTTTGTTATGGACAATCCATACCTTTCACAGAGGTCCAGTAACAATGCACCATTTGGGTTCATATCAGGCAAGCTGTTCCTCCCGATCACGCCCCTCCATGTTTTCCAACTGTTGCCAATGTGAGTGTTGAAGTCTCCCAACAGGAAGACTCTCTCCAATGCCCCACCCACTCTCTCCATGTGGAGGTAACCCTCACGTTTCCTGGAGGCTGCACAGCCAGTTGCCCCACAATCTGGAGAACACCTGAGCTACGGCGCTAAACTCCCAGGCCTGGTTCCAGGACTGGTCCCTGGTATCCCTGTTCTGGACGAGGATCTCTCAGTTCTTTGAGGCTACCATAGGGGTCCATAGGGGTCTCCTTGAATCACTATTTGTCTGGCCCCTTGCCGGAAACCAGTTTGCCTTGGGTGTCCCTACTGGGAGCTCCCAGGGTCACTGGGGCACTGATACTAAAATGTAGCCTAAAAACATTTAATGTAAATGTCATATTTAAAAAATAGGAATATAATATAAAAATGTTGATAATACAAGTTTAGTCTATTATAATAATAATAATAATAATAATAAAAAATAATAATAATAATTATATACTGGCAATATATGATACATTTTCTGTTTTATCAATATTGTTACATAATATATACATAAAATAATACATTCTGTTATTTTAAATTATTTGTCAATCACTTTTTGGTCTCCCAGATATTCAAGCAGAACACAGCTACTCTTTGAGTGAAGACTCCGCCCCCCAGAGCCCTGCCCTGTCAATCAAAATGGACCAAGACTCTGGTAGGTCAAGCTGGTGAACATGAACGTCTCTCTAATATCCATCCATCTTTTCAGAGCCGATCTTACTTCATTCTTCACCCTTCATCATACTGGCCAAGCCCTCGTCTGATTGGCTCAGTCTTCTGTCTTTCATATAATATGCACTAAAATAACATTTTGAAAGTCAGTTGACTTCCTGGGATCCTGTCTGTCTCTCTACCTGTCTTTCTCTTTCTCTCTGTGTCTCTCTACCTGTCTTTTTCTCTCTCTCTGCCTGTCTCTCTACACCTCTCTCTCTCTCTCTCTCTCTCTCTCTCTCTACCTGTCTTTCTCTTTCTCTCTCTCTCTCTCTGTCTCTCTACCTGTCTTTCTCTTTCTCTCTCTCTGTCTCTCTACCTGTCTTTCTCTCTCTCTCTCTCTCTCTCTCTCTCTCTCTCTC
>CABFOQ010049668.1:0-21012 GCA_900660455.1 Gephyroberyx darwinii | reverse complement strand
CGTAGCCAGGGCCGTAGGCTGCCTCCAAGGCCTTTCGGTAGGCATGCCTGTGTCTCTGGTGCCAGGCCATGGCCTGCTGGTAGTGCTGCCAGTAGCGCCTGTACACAGGGTTGGCAAACCAGGAAGCCACGTTGCCAGTCTCCTCCTGCCAACGAGAGGGTTAAAATCAGTGCATGACTTTGCAGAACTTAAAGCTACACTAGGCAGCTTCTCATGCTGGCGGCTACAAATGGCAGCTGTGAACTTAAATACCCAGAAATCATGTAAGGTGACGTACCCAATACCGGAATTTCATTTGGACAAATAAAAAGGCAAATCTACTGTCTCGACTGAAGGGATGGTTCTCTATTCTCTATTACAGCCCCACTTTGTTACTTAGGCTGATAAAACAAGTGCATTTTAACATTAAACTTGCCTAGTGTAGCTTTAATGTTCAGTTAGCAATCACCAGGCTCATTTATTGAAGCAGAGGTAGTTTTGTGGATGAGGATTTGGGACATCACCTACTCAGTCGCCTTACCATGATGGGAGATGCTCGCAGCTCGGTGGATTTCTCAGCTATCTCTTTCGCTAGCCTTCAAAGCGTGGACAGGAGTCAGGAAGCTACAACCAAACTAGCACAAACAACCAACAACATGCAGTGTATTAGATATTATTTGCCTTTATTGGGTGAAGAAAACCTGTAAAACTCCACATCAGGGCATCTGTCTAGCAAGTTAACTTTACTTTGGGGTGGACTGACGGTTCAGGAGGAATGAGAGCTAACCGTTACATGCTGACATCTTGAAAACAAAAATGGTGGCGCACTGGATATAAATGTATTTATTATTAAATATTACAAGCTTTATTAAATATTAAATACAAGCCTCTGCGGCTGAATGGCCACAACAATTACATTTATTTATATGTTAAACGCCTCTCTGAGAATGGTTTACCTTCCTGCAGTAGTCTTGATATGCGGCTCTGCCTCATGCTAGCTTGACAATAATTTCCCAGCAGCCTTTGAGAAAGAGATAAATGAGTGGGTATTTGGCGCCACCTAGTGGACGCCGTGGACGCACACAATAACACTGGTAGAATCTCACACGGTGCACTTGTAAACTAAAGTATTGTTTGAAATATGACATTTAGCTTGTGTTGAACGGTATTTAACTTATGCGGAAGCGCAGAGTCTTCTGTCGGCGTTTTGTCGGCAAAAACTACAAGAGCCAAACGCCTTGGTGACGTTTTAACCAAAACTAAAAGCAAGTTGTAGTCCTACACTTCACATGTTGCTTTTACTCTGTTAAGGTTTTATCTTGTCATGCTTTATCCTTCTTTTACTTGTTTTAATGTATTTTATGAGTGCAACATTTACTTTATTGTCATTGCTAAAGAAATTTTGTAAACTGATTTTAAAAAGTTGCATACACATATTTTATTATTACGTTCTATGTCAAGCCAGCCAGAAAAAAAAAAAGATTTTCCGGTCAAACATTTCAACGTAAAACCTTTATTGACAAACATAATACTACATAACGTAACCTTTTTATTATGTAATTCTAAAGCATTTTGTCTACAGCTAGAGTATTAGAGTCTAGAGTGTTTAGAGTACAGCTAGAGTATTTTGATACCATTTTGGTCTGTGCACACCCCAATAGCAAAATATTCGATTATGCTTTTATTTTGTAGGTAGCATCGCTTATTTCCGGTCATGTTCTGTCTATGTGTGCTAGCTTCACCCAGCCGTTTATCCACCAACCATGGCGGCGGATGGCTCAGCTGAATCACAGGAGGTAAACTACATTTTTAACTTTTTGTCATTTTGTCTTGACTGTTTGCTAGTTTCGGTTTATTAACACAGTGTTGTTTTCACAGAGTATTCAAAGGAAAATTGAAGAAATACGGGAGAGATTCCGCTCTGAATATGTAAAAGGTAGGACGCTGGTAGACTAAACCTATAAGCTAATCAATTAATTACAAATAGTCTGCGTGACAAATTTTATATTTGCTCATGTTGATGACGTTCATTTGAAGTATATTATGGGTACATCTACATGTAAAAATGCATTTTTGGTCATTTTTTGTTTTTAAATATATCTCTGAAATATGCAGGCATGTGAAATGTATTTTGTTTTGTTATGAAATGTTATTTTCGTCATGAAGTCAGGTTAGGAAAACAAACTATCTATTTCAATAGTCATACTGTTTCGTTTTCAAATGCAAGTTCAGTTCAAGTTCATCTGAGTCATGGAAAAAAACAGTGTTCGCTGTGTGCTAAACCACTCACTGCTGAAACAAAGAACAACAACCATGCCAGCAAAACCGCTGAATCCTGCATCTACCTTTCTCCAGAGCCCACAGACAAATATGAGAGCAGTGACGTGGAGAGGCTGTGGAGGGACGATGGTTTGGTGGAGGGCTACCTGGAGTGGAGGCACTACGTCCTGGAAGATGCTTTGAAAATGATCGATGAGAGCCTTCAGTGGAGAAAAGATCTCAATGTGAATGGTAGGCGAAGGTTTAAACTGGTGTCTGTTTTACCAATACACATGATCGGATATGACTCCCCTTGAGCACCTAGCACCAAACCTGGCGTGGGTGTCATGGCTATGCACAATACTTGCTAAAGGTCACATATGTGATGTGCTTCAGGATAAGAACAATGTTCATTCATGATGTTTTGCAAATGTTTAGTAAAAAGTTGAATTTAATCAGTTAAATTGAATGAATTTGAAGTCCTCAAAATACTGGACCCTGATTGGCCGACAACACCGGCTCCTCTAATTCCAATAAGGTGAACCTGCTGAGTGGAGCCAATCAGGACCAAGTCCAGTTGTGGATGCGTTTGAAACAGCCTGGGGGGAAAAGGGTGGAAACTTTAACTTGAACCACTCAAACAAAACCTGTGTATATAAATAGAGGGAATGTGATCGTAATGACGTGGTCCGCTGATGCAGCAATATCGAAAGATGTGTTTAATAGAGATCCTCATCCCGTCCTCCTCTAAACAAACTCTCCTCTGGAGCTGTTTCCTCCTTTCGCTAAAAAGTGTGACACTGAAATGTCAAACGGTCGTCTACAACGAAAGCAACTGTACATGAAAATAGAGAACTCACTGTTTGCTGAAGGCAGATAGTCCACATGATCTCACACTCACACACACACTGACCTTTTTGTTGTCTTTAAGTGCCACAGCTTAGCATTACTTTGCATTGGCACCCAGATTGTTTTATTGTTTATTTTTTTAACAATTGTCTCCTCTTCCAGAAATCAATGAAAGCTGTGTACACAAATCCTTCCTGGAGTCCGGTATGCACTATCTACACGGCTACGACAAGCAAGGCAACAAGTTGTGTAGGTTTGCACTTTCACTTGTTGCTTGACCTTTGGGATCTATTTCTCTGTCTAGACCTGTCTCTGTCTCTACAGATACCGATGTTTTTATACTGAACTTGCCAACAGCCGATATTTTGACCGTTTTCATGCAGGAAAGTTACAAATATTCAGTATTTCGCTCAGAATTGTATTTTTGTCAGTCTGAAACAGCATTTAGACCATCATCATCACACTAAAACGCTCCGTTTAAACCCAGAAGAATCAAATAATTTCAGGGGTAGCAGCTCTTTAAGACACCCACCCCTCCTATTCGATGGTAGAGGATGGTTAAATAAAGAATACTTTTACAAAAAACAATAAATTGAAAAAAATATATACAAATAAAATAAAATGTCATTGCAAGTTTTCAGTATTTCAGGTATTGGAAGTGGACAACATGGCTAATATTCAATATTGCCTTGCTAGAGGCTTACTCTACCCATCGATCCTCTTGTTGCAAGTAAATAGTATTTTTGTTTTATTTTCAGTCTGGTTTAAGGTGAAGTTATCTGTGAGGGACGTGCGGCTGCTGCAGGAGAAGAAGAAATACGTGGCCTTCTGGCTGGAGCGTTTCACCAGGAGGGAACCGGGGGCGCTCCTCACCGTGGTCTTTGACATGTCTGAATCCGGGCTGAGTAATGTGGTGAGATATCTCTCTTTTTGTGTCTCAAAGTCATACTAAATGTCTTCTTCTTTTTGTAAACTCAGTGAATATCAGTTTTTGTGTGTCTGCCATGTTCACTACATTCCCAGGATGTACGCTGAATGTAGCCCAGGAGTGAATTTCAAACTAAAAGCCCAGGACTCCACAGACTGAGAACAGCTGTAGGGTATAGAGGCCGGCCGGCAGACGTGTATTTAGCGAGGTGTTTTTTCTGTGTGCATGGGAAGGAAGTATGGGCTTGGGGGGAAATTCATCATCTTTCATCAGTTGTCTCCAGGCGTGGGGCGCTACTTCATACTGGCTGATCTTCACTGAGGCTGTGTGTTAGGCAGATTGGAGTTTTAGTTCTACAAACATTTCTTGGAGGCAGAGCGGCACTGGAGGAAGAGGTAATCTCATAGGTTGAGTTAAACATCAGCAGGTGGAGCTAAAGAACTGCAGTTCTGTTATGGCCTGGAGGTAGAAACTGTCTCTGTACCTGTTCGTACGGCAGTGGATGCTCTGCTAACTGACGGCAGCAGAGTGTAAAGTCGATGACTGGGGTGGGAGGAGTCTTTTAGGATGCTCTGGGCTATAGATGTCCATCACAGCTGGTAGTTCACTACCTGTTAACCACCCGCTGTAGAGCCTGGCGGTCCTGGGCGGTGCAGCTTCCAAACCCAGCAGTGATGCATGCAGTCAGGACCCTCTCGACTGTGCATCTGTAAAGGCTTGAGGGAATCTGGGCGGCCACATTTCCTCAGCCTGCAGAGGAAGAAGAGCTGCCGCCTCGCTTTTCTTCACCACGATGCTGGTGTGATTTGACCAGGTTAAGTCCATCTGATGTTAACCCTCAGGAGTGTGACCTCCCGCCTTGTTTACAAGTTGTTGCTAACTAGCGATAGCCAAGGGCTTCCCAACCACATGACATGAATGCAGCATTGGCCAGAAAAACTTTGGCTCCGCCCATTGAGGTCTAACTCAACCATTGAGATTATTTCTGCCTCCAGAGCAGCTCTGCCTCTGAGAACTGTGGGTTGAACACAACATCCTGCATGTGTCTGTATTTGTGGTTTATCCTCCCCCTCTATTTCACTTCCTCTATGAAACTTAACATTCCTATCAATAACAAACAGAATCAGCTGATGTAGTGGGGACCCATGTGATGTGCACATGCAAGGGTCAGAGGTTAAGTCTCCATAGAGCCATGGGAGCGAGTCAACAAGGTCCTATACCTTTTATGTTATTTTTCTCACCTTATCTAGTTCTTGTCTTTTCTGTTGCTAAGTGCCTTGGGTACCATGAAAGGCGCTCTTAGAGAAAGTTATTATTGTCTTCTCTCCCGTGCAGGACATGGATTTTGTGAAGTATATCATCAATTGCTTCCAAGTGTACTACCCCGGATTACTGTGTAGGTATCGGCTTTTAGGTGTTCACAAAATCCACAGGTGCTGTATTTCACATAAACCAGTTCAGGGTGGGTAATATATTGCATGGTGAACACAAACCTGAGCTCCATTTCTTGTTCACACCTTGATTCATCGGCAAGGCGTACTATGAAGTTGATTGTTGTCTCGTTTTGTTTTCAGCTCAAATGATAGTATATGAAATGCCGTGGATCATGAATGGTAAGTTACACCGAATACAGCGATGACGATGTGTAATATCTACCGTTTAGTTTCAGCGGAGTAATCTGATTGGTCAAAGACGTTACTGGTTGCCATGGCAGCTTCTTTTCTCCTGTTTTTATTCATATGCATGTATCTCTCTTGGACGAAAAACTTTTCAGACAGCACAGACGCATTGTGTCGGTTTCACCTCGTACTTGTTGCATCACCATCGTACCCATAATCCCTGGGGGGAAAAAACGCCCCCTTTGGGTGTTATTGTTGCCGTGTTCTTCAGCGTTGTTGCTCATTCTCTGTCTCTGCTGTGTGCACTGCAGCGGCTTGGAAGATAGTGAAGACCTGGCTGAGTCCAGACGCCATCAGCAAGCTGAGGTTTGTCTCCAGGAGTGACGTCCAGACCTACATTGACCCAGAGCATCTCCCCTTTCACATGGGAGGAACTGTACGTACACGCACAAACACATGGATGATGACTGAATTCTCTTTCTTTTATTGAACACCTGCATGTCCACAAAAATACTTTCAGAGATGTGTTGCGTACAGGGTATCTGCAGGTTTCAGAAAGCCAAATATAAGTTGTTGTTTTTTTTAATGCTACCTGAAATTGATTTTAAGACCAATTTATAAATATAAAGAAAGAAAGCTGGACAATTTCTGATTGAACAAAGCTATTGAAAGTTCCTAAACTATAAATAGGCTGTAGAAGAAGAAGGATAACAGGAAATGAATTGTTAAGTGACATGATGTCCACGTTAATACAATGGGCGAGGGTGATAAAACCCATTCATTAATAAAAGGCATGGTGAAATGATTAATGATTTTATTTTGAAGGCCCTTTTTAAGGACCCATGGATGCAAACACTACTTCTTTACCAGAAGCTTCTATGTTTGTCATGATGCTGCTTTCTTTCATCCCAGTGGGTCTAGCTGGATAAATACAAGTCATGTCATTTTTTCCCCAACTACTCCCCCTGCTGGTAGGCCATATGTATAATGTGATTCTACTAGTGGGTATAAAGCCACAGCACCCAGGCCAGCAACTGTGTATGCAATAGGAGCTGTTGTTGTTTTTGGTTTTTGTGCAAGCAGAGGTGTGAAGAGCTGAGTTCACAACAATTGATTGAGTGAGAACAAACTAACCTCATAACTAACTGACTTTTCAGCTTGTCTACAGTTTATTGTATGTATTTACACTATCTCTGTGTTAGTCAAATTTTTAGGGTTTTTTTTTGGTCCACTTTGGGGGCAATTATTGGCAAATAAAAACTCAATTTGTACCACTTTTTTAAATCATCACATCCAACAACAACAACACTTTCCCACTGCTAGAAACTGGCTGCAGGCCTTACAGAAGAGGATGGTGTCGTTTTCTCCTCTCTGTCCCCAACCAGTCCATCTTTTTTACCATATTTATTGTGTAAAGTTTTTTTGACGCAGCGGTTTGTGTTTGTCTGAATTTTCTCCCAACATTTTCTACTGCTTCAGGCTGTGTAAACGCTACATTTTTCTCACCCAGAAGACAGTGGAAGTAAACACAAATCTCCTACGGTGGCCCACAGTGGACAGTAGTCGCATTCACGTGTGCATATTTGACAACTCAACAGAATTTTGTTTTTAAAAGTACTCCTCATTTTCGGAGGCCATTTTTTTGCCCCCTCATTTTAACTTCACAGGTATTTTATCAAGTGTAAAAGGCATTTTTGCCCTGAGCCCCTGTTAATTTCTGACCCTGTTGTATTGTACACGATACATGAATTGATTCTGATCATTTTCCTCCAGGACGGCTTCAGTTACAGCTACCCCCCTCTGCCTGACGATGACTTCCTGTCGCCCATGTCAGAGTCGCCCAGCCATGATGACGAGGCAGAGCTGAAGGATGGAGATCTGGAGGGCAGAGAGAGCTCTGAACCAGCGCTGAGACTGAGAAAGGTACTGAGACTTTATTACCTGGCTTAATTAACAATAACATACATCTGACATGACTACAGGTCAAACATCACACACCTTCCTGTCCAACAATATTAAATCTAAGCAGGATGTAGTTGAAGGGCTGTTTAAAGAAAACACTCTCCCAGGTGATGACAGAAAGATTTGTCTAGGTGTGCTTTGCAGATGACGGGGATGCAGATGCTGCCAGCAGAGTCCGATCCGCCCGGAGGCCGAGTACGACATTTAAAGGCTCTCTGCTCCATGTCAGGTCAGACACTGCTCTATGTTACCTTTATATTGTATGTGTTTAGCTGGTGTTAGGGCTGCACGATCAATGAAAAGAATGAAGCCTCTTGCGATTTGGAAATGGGGTTTAGGGATGAAGATTTTGATGACTCATTCAGCATCTTGCTTAGTCTTGCAGTCTCTTTTAACCACCCTACTGCTCTGTGTCTTCTGTGCTTGGGTCCACTAGTGGTTGACTCCATGGTGGTACCTGACCAATAAAGCAGAAGATTGGCCTGCACTCAAAACGAAGTATTCAGGCTCACCTCATGTTCCAGATTTTTCTGCACTAAGGCCTTTCTCAGTGTGCAGCTGCAGCCTAGTGGACACAAGCACTGTTACTGATCAGGGGCGTGGCCCAAATCTCATTGAGGTGCTGCTCAGCTACAACCTGCACAGCCCAATAGAGTAGATGAGGTCAGAGGGTGCTGTAGGTTATCATACCTATAAATACTCTAGTGCAAGACAACATATACTGTAGGTAGCTTATGAATTACAGTGTATGCCACACACACACACACACGCAAACAACATCTCACCATGCTTGTGGTGTACAAAATGCTTGACCTACTTTCATGCTTTCGCTTACTTAAAGCAAGCAGGCCGTTGTTCTGCAGCACGGCTCTTCAGGTCAAGTTAGAGTCCTGAAACTTTTTGTTTTTATTCAGTTTTCATGATTTGGGTGTTTATTGAATGTATACATGTATACACACAGAGTAAAATATCATAGGGTCTATCAGCAGTAATGCAGCATATACCAACACATACTTAGAAACCTAGGTCTAGGTCTGCGTCTTTCATACCCGTCTGTCTTTCTGTCTGCCTATGTCTATTTTAAGCCTGTGTCTATTTAAACCTGTCTGGCCGCCTGTCTCTCTCCAGTCTTGCTCTGTGTCTGCTTCACCTCTTCGCCTGTCTGTGTCTCTCCAGTCCATCCGAGGAGCTTTGCTTTGGCCTGACGGAGAGCGAGAAGAGATGCCTCATCGTCCTCAACAACGTGGCCAAAAACGCTGTGGCCTATAAGGTCAGCTCTGCATTCACTTGACTTTTTTACACTTTTATCCAGCATGAGAAAGCAGGTAGGGGTTCAGGGTTCTTTCTCAAGGACACATGGCTTTTGCTGGGATTGGCCCCATGACCCATGTGTCTAATGCTTCGAACACCCTTGCATTTTAGGTTTCCACAGCTTTCTGGTGCCTGTTCACATTTATAAGGTGCTAAAAGCAAATAAGAGTCTTCACTGGAATTTTCTTCATCGCAACTGTCAATGAGGCAGGCATGAAAACCTCACATTTGAGTTGAAAACTTCACATTTAACTAAATCCACCATATTGATCAAGGATGAGTCAATGTAATGTCAATGTCAAGTCTCTGTACGGACCAGAAATCCAATGATTTTTGAGCATTTTCCAAAACCATCTTCAAGGTAGTTGAAGTGAAACAGTGTGGACCCAAGCATGAATACTTCTTACTTTGGTGGCAATGAGTGGAGATCCCAATAAATAAACACCTGAACGTGTGGATTAGACCGAGCTGGTTAAATAAAGCAACACAATAGGAGTCAGACGGTAGAGATTTCCTAATCTGATGCCTCTGTTTCCCCGGGAACAAAGTCTGTTTGACCTGTGTTGGGGGTTGTTCTCGTCTGAGTCGTACATTGTGGTCTCAGGTACGCACCACGGCTCCAGAGAAGTACAGGGTGAAGCCCAGCAGTAGCAGCTGTGCAGCAGGGACCAGCGTGGAGATCACGGTCTCACTACACGGAGGTAGGTCTGCACCGTGCACCGTCCAGACCGATTGGCTCTCAGACATGTCTGTCAGTGCTGTGGTCGGCTCCCCAGGCTCCCAGGCGTCTCCTCAGGACCGCTTCCTCATCATGGCTGCTGAAATGGAGCCCGGTAACACTGGCGGTAACCAGGACCTGGCCCAATTCTGGAAGGAGATCCCCAAGTCTAAAGTCATGGAGCACAGGTCAGACTGATGATGAGTTTTAAAATAAAAGATTGTTTAGGTTATAAATCGGTTTACTGGCAGGGATCAGACCAGGGTATTTTGTCCGTATTGATCCTGGTAAAGGAGAATACTGGTGTTATAACCCATTTACTACTGTCTAAATGTAGTTTACATTTCCCCCAATGTGGCATGTAACTAGATTATTTTAACATTTACTTGTTTTTTGTTGTTTTTAAAATACAAACTTTATGGCTTTAGGGAGCCTAGCTTGAAATTAGCCGCTGTCCTGGCTAACAAAGATGCCCCAGATGAATGTGACAATAGTTTGGAAAAAAGTTTGGAAGGAGATGTTTCCCGACGGAGACTTTCATTTCTTCCTGTGGGTGTGACAGGTGATTGACAGGAAGCAGAGCGTGACGTAACACGTGCACTGATAACGTGCACTGATATGAAAACACACAAAACGGAAACTCAGGACAAAACCAAATGAAGGCTTGGTGTTTAGCGTGATGGGTTATCTAGGTCAGGTCTTTGAAAGTTGTTTTTCACACTGTACAAAATGAATGGCAGCAAATTGCTTGATGGCCCTCATGTCTCCAACTACACTGACTGTGTGCAGACAACCAGGAATAATGTAAAGGAGAGGAGCAACCTATGACGCTTGAGAATTTGAGTCTGAGAGACTTATTTTTTTTTGTCTCTTTTCAGGCTGCAGTGTCACGCCCTGCAGGGTCTAAAGCCCGCCCTCAGCCTGACAGCCAACAACTATAACAGACCAGTGATCACTAATGGCACCAACGGCCACCAAGACATTCACACCACGGTTAGTTGTCTCCTTGGAGACCGGCTTTGTTGTCATGGGGCAGCAGTATTGGATTGGGCGAAAGGAACTTGGAGGGATAATGCTTGTAAACATACACTTGTCCTGATGAGGGCGCTACAGTTAAAGGTCAATATTTTTAACTTACTGTGGCAGGTCAAACATCACTAATGCGATTGTGACGAACACTGTCGCAATGATGCATTTTGCCACAGTGTTCTTGCTTTAAAAAAATATACTGATTGGCCTGATGGGGGCGCACTAGTGAAAGGTCAAAATTTTACACGACACAACTGTTACCAATTTTGATGAACCCTGAAGGGATGATGCACCTTGTTACTGATCGGCCCAAGGAGCGCCTACATCATTTGTGGGGGGGGACATGTTTACGTGTTGCCAGTCAGTGCCACGCTCCACCTATTGAGCCACACAGGACCTCGCATTTTGAGAGCGTTGGCGTGTAGACGAGCGCCACATCAGAACTAAAGGTTGCTTTGCACCCATCATCATCATCATCATCTTAAGTAAGTAATCCTGCACCAAACGGCAGCGTCACTCCCCCGTCCTCTGCTGTAGGTTGAAGACTCGTCTCTGAATCGTGTTCCCCCTCCCACTTCTTCCTCTGCTACATCTCATAACCACTTCCCTCTTACATGACCATGCTTTGGTCACAGGCATCAGGCCACTTGAGGCTCCTACCTTTGCTCTCCTTATTATTGACTGTTTGTAATGTTGATTATGGGGAATTTAAACTTACTCAACTGCTGCACTAATAAATCGTTCGGGCTAAGAGTCAGCGAAGTGCCCTGAAGTGTAAAAGCTTTTAGATGTGTATCTTTTAGACAGGACATCAGACGATATGTGGTTCATGTTCTGGTCGAGCAATGGTAATGTGATGTGTAAACCCACTGCATCTGCTGATCAAAGAGGACATTTGTTTACCTCATCCCAAGTCCAAAGTCAATGCTTGTGTCTAGTATTTTTCTTCTATTTTACCTCTATTCTCCAAAACAGGAGAATAAATCAATACTAAAAGGAAGAACCTTTTACCCATAATCCACGTCTTCTCCGCCGTCCTCAGCTCCTGCAGGTGATGGCCAGCAGCAGCCGACTGGAGCAGAAGATAGATCGCTGCCTGTGGACCCAGAAAGTTATTATTGTCCTGGTAATGGCGCTGACAGCGATGTGGTGCTCCGCCCCCTACATGCAGCATCCTGGGGACGGGCCGTCCTAACTGGACTGGAGGACCGGAGTATTGATACCAAATGCAGAGGGACTAAGCTGAGAAACGTTGAACGAGCCTTTGTGAAACTGCCTTTTGGACATTCCTGTTTCTGTACTGTGATTTGCACTACATTTACCTGTGATCATTCATGTGTTCAGAGTATTGCGTAATGTGAATATGAACAAAGCGTCTATTACAGCGGGGAAATAAAAGACACTCAACAGCCATCCTACCTTCCCTTCTTTATTTGCTGATGATGATGCACATTTCATTCCATAACAGAATTAAACTAAAGCATCAAAAACCTCAAACTGACCGAGTTTTATCTTTGCATGCACTTGCTATGTAAAGCTAAGGGTGGAAATGTTTTTTTCACCCTTTAGGATCAACATGTTTCCCCTCAGGAATGAAACTTTGGCCCAAGTTGGTGCTTTTCAACAAAACCTGTGTTAGAGACTGGAATTCGTGGCTTACATTGAAACCAGAAGCAGCCGGTTCTTGCACTTCCTCTACATAACACTTCATAACATGCACATCTTCTCACGCATCTTGAGGTTGAGGTAGCAAAAGAGCTGAGGGCTGAATCCCCGCCAGTACAATATACTGCCAGTAGCAGTTAGACTGTTGTTGAGACCTCTTGGCCAGTATGGGTGGATGGAAACTGTGGTTTGCTCTGCTGCTTCTGAGTGCCTCTGCTGCCAACGAAGGTACAGGAACTACTTTCATTACCTACAAGTTTAAGCAAATCAATTTTGTGGTTTGTTATGCTAGTTATTTGTATTCTGTAGACATTTTCTTGACTTTGTGGGCAACCTAATAGTTCCTTTGCCCTTTTCATTCTAGTACAATTAGAAATGTACAATGTGATGTTATTTACAAAATATACAAATACAGCAAACACTAACTCACTGAAGGACATTTCCTATTGATTGCAGAGCGTCTTATAACAATTATTGGGAAAGGACCAGATGTTATTCCAATATGCTCCAATAAAACAGTGGATATGATCTTATATACAATATGTAAGATCACCACAGAGAGGAACAGGGGAGAAGAGTGTCGTTTGATGTTTCGGCGTGACAAGGGGATCGAGCAGCTTTGTGACTCCAGGATCTCACTACTAAAACACAATCAGAGTTTGTTTCTCCACCTGACCAGTTTAACATCAGTGGATAGTGGGAACTACAGCTGTCAGTGTGCATATAATGGAGGAACAAATAATATCCATCTTAATATTACCGTGGAAGGTAAATGTTTGATTTATTTGCATTTATTTGTTCACAAAGTATTTCACTAACATCATGGCTCAGTTTTCAGTGGTTATCTTCATTCTACTATAATAGTGTGAAGCTGCCTTGTCTCAGTGTGCAAGGTGAATTTCAGCATAGAGTAACTAGACCCACAAAACCAAGGCTACAGTAATGACATGACAACACTGGCATGTACAGTAGTCTAACCGATGTCTTTCTATTTGGATTATCTCAAGTAATGTTACTACAAACTGTATTCAGAAACAAATACTGTCTGATCAGATGTTTTAAACGTCAAAATGAGATTTTGTGGTGCAGATATTAAATATTTGATTTAGACATTTATTTATTTATTAATACTGCTCCCACAGTTGTTTGTTTCCTTCACTATATTTTAGGAGTTGAAGAGGCCAGCACGTCTACAACCGGTGTTACAACTGCCATCGGTGTTACTGCGTTTGCGTTCATCACTGTAACTGGAGTCCTTGTTGGATTTATCCTGAGAAAAAATCATTGTGGGTGAGAAATTATTATAATGACGAATAAACCTTGTAAAAAATTGTTTTTATATTGAATAAAGTTTTATAATTAGAAATGCTGAAATGATTTAAAAGCAGTAATCTATATCAGCACTGCAGTGTTTGCATTTTGTAGTGTTAAAATATTAATTAGGGAAATAATATGAAAAAAGTAATATAATATATAAAAGCACTGTTAAAATATTCTCTGTACAAATTAAGAGTTTATTAAACTGCATAGGTTGTTCCCATTTTGGGAAAGTTCTTCAAAATACAGAGGATGTTATTATTTTGTAAGTAAGTTATCACCTATCTTGTCAAAAGTACCATAAGTTGTTTTCATTTTATGCTATCTATCATTTTGTAACCGTCTGTGTCCCTGATCTCAAAAGTTGGTCTGTCATTCTGAAATGAAACTTTTATCAAACACTTGTATGCTGGACTTGGAGGAGGAACGTGGTCTTTCATTTCCTGTCCTGTTTATTAAAATAGATTAGACGAGCTAGGTTTACAGCGCAGTGTGCAGACATAGCTAAGTTTCTCATTCATCGTTGTTTGTCCTTTCATGCAGCAGAAACAAACCTGAGCCGTCGAGCAGGCTTCCAGGAATGGTACTGTACAGGAAAATGTTGCAACTTTATGGTCACTTTTCAATTAACTTAAAAAATCATTGTTTTTAAAACATATATATTTCCTTTTGCAGGATCCACTGGATATTGAGCCATATAGCATCTTCACACAGAGAGACAATGAACTTTATTCAACTGCCATGCCACAATGACACAATGTCTTCAAGTCTTCAAAACAAGATCTATACATATATAGCTCAACATCAACAACTTTAAGTCCATCGTCCAATCCACTGTCTCCCAAGGTGTCCCCCAAGGTTCAGTGCTTGGCCCCTTCCTCTTCTTCCTCTACATGCTTCCCCTTGGTCACATCCACCACCATGGCCTCCTCTTTCATTGCTACGCTGACAACACCCAGCTCTACATCTCCACCAAAACAATTCCCGCTGCTACCCACACCACCCTCACCAACTGCCTCATGGAAATAAAACTCCGGATGCAAACCAACTTTGCCAAACTGAACTGTAACAAATCTGAAATTCTCATCATTGGCCCTAAATCACTCCTTGCAGGTATTTACTGTTTTATTTTTAGCGCGTGTCCACAAAGTGGCACTGTTTTGCTTTGTGAAATACATGCCACTAATATTTCACCCATCTGTGCACCTTTTTAATTTCTATCAATACATGTCATATTAACCTCTGCTCCCTTTACTACTTTTATATTACTATGTAGTGTATTCTTCATCTCTGTTTAGTATTTTAATGCAGACCACAGAGGAGTAATGTGCTGTCTGCAAAAGATAAATTGATGAACGAATGAATGAACAGATGAATAAATGGTTTAAGTAAAGTTGACTCAGCAGTTCAGTTTGTCTCTTCTGATTGAAGCCCATACCTGGAACGGTGAATCGCTCTAGGCTACAAGTAAAACAACAAGTCCTTTAGTGTGTCATTTCTAAATCTGGCTCTCAATATACACTTATTCCTTTTAGGATTAATGGACCACATTATGTGACACTTTTTATATGAAGCTTTCATTACAAAATGCTGTCTCTCTGTTTTTGTAAGACGTTGCTCCCCAGAGTTCATTAGTAAATATTTCAGACCCACAGATGATTCTTTCCACTGAAACACTAAGACTATTTTGTCAGCAAATGTCTTAATATGACTCTTAACTTAAGTAGCAAGCTATAAAGTGTTTTTCCATCAACACAATTATTTTGGCAGGTGTCAGTATTTTTAAAAATGGTGACATGAAACTCTTCATATGCAGAGCCTGCCTTTTTGTTTTAAAAGTTGCCCGGCAGAGATAAAATTTATTGAATTGAACATTAAAGGAATAATATTTCCTGTGCATGATCTAAAACTTCAACGGTAAGCGTCAGGTTTTGGTTTCAGCCCCTCACAATCAAAGAGCAAGCAAGGACTTCTTTCTAGACCGACGATCAACAATCACACGGAGAATGTATCGAGGAGACAACAATTTCTCCACCGCCAGTAGCCTCGATGGACCATGATGCAATGCAGCCACAGCTTGCATCTTTGTGGATCTCAGTCATTCTGGAAAACGTGCGAAATCAGCAACTGAAGTAGACGAGGCAGGTTCATGCAAAGTGGTTACACGAAAAACAGTAAATTACAACATCAGTGAGGCCCAAGACCCAATCCTCCAACTCTATCTTCAGTGTTTAAATGCAGACCAGGCATGTACAGGAAGTGGTGGTGGGCAGTGAGACGACTGCTGTTCTTAGAGCCACTGAAAAGCATTGTCATCACAGTCAGGAAGTACACCCAGTTCCATTTCATCTTTTTTATTGATCAACCGAGAGAAATTGTTAGTGAGAATTGTTGGTCAGAATGGGTGGAAATGCTTTTAAAGTGATGTTGATTTTGCTCGTTGATGTTTGCAGCACTGAAGGTAAGACATGTCTGTCTTCCTAGCAAATACCTGTACTGCAAAAGGCCTACCGACATGTGGCACAAGGAAATGAGTGGGCAATATGTTTGATCTGTAAGCTTACCCACAATGATACCGCTGATATCTTTTCATTCATTTTCTCCCTCCATTTCTTTACTTTATCTTTTACATACAGTGCAGTCACAGGTGTGGATGCAATATTTTAGATCATACAGTTTTATTGCCATATTTGTTCTAGTGCAATTAAAAATGTAAACATTTCTCAATACAGCAAACACTAACTCACTGAAAGACTTTATTTCCTATTGATTGCAGAGCGTCTTTTTGGGAAAGGACCACATTTCATTCCAGTATGCTCCAATACAACAGTGGATATGATCTTCTATACAATATGTAAGATCACCACAGAGAGGAACAGGGGAGAAGAGTGTCGTGTGGTGTTTCTGCTTGACCCGGAGATCGAGCAGCTTTGTGACTCCAGGATCTCACTTCTAAAACACAATCAGAGTTTGTTTCTCCAACTGAGCAATTTAACATCAGTGGATAGTGGGAACTACACCTGTGAGTGTGCATATCGTGAAGGATCAGATATAATCCATCTTGGTATTACTGTGGAAGGTAAATGTTTGATTTATTTGATAGTCTTTCTTCATTAAGTGGTGTTGAATTGACATAACGTCTCAATTTCCAGTGGTTATTTTACAATTGTATGGTAAAAGTGTGAAGAATATTAGTATAATGGTGTTATCACATACATTGCAGCATAGAGTAATAAAGCCGACAAAACCAAGGCTACAGCAATGACATGACAACACTGGCATGTACAGTAGTCTAATCCTGTTAGGATTGCCTGATCTGAGATTTTATGAGATTTTGGACATATTGAAGATATTTATTAAATGTGTGTTGTGCATTTCTGGCTGTTAATGCCAATAACTTGTCAACACCACCTCCTCAAAATGTAGAAACCAAATTAACCGTACTACCACAGCAATACATCAATGTGCCTTAAAAGAATAAAAGTCTTTTCCTCAGGCGGGTTGCAAGAAGAGCAAGACTTGGCACCCAGCTCCTCCAAAGGGTTGGTTCTAGGATTATCAACATCTCTACCCTTATTATTCCTTGCTGGCATTATCTTGAGGAAAATTTGTCAAAGGTACCAAAGTCTTTCTAGTTTGCTTCCTTCTTCTGTAATTAATTCTGATACCCATGATGAAAATGATCAAAATTTGATTGTTTTTCTGTGTTTGGTACTCTCATACTAACTGGCATTCCATCTTATTTACAGAAAAAACACAAGAACAAGATCAGGAGTATCTGAATTACCCGATTCTGCAATTCCCCAATATTCGGTGAAATATCTTTTTTTAGTTGTTGTTGGTTTTTTTTAAATACTTTTCAATAATTTAGAAAGTACCTAAGCTACTGTATTCACATGTGCATTTCTTATTCAGAACTCATAGCTCTTAGCTCTTATCCAGAACAACTTACAATGGACTGTGCAACATAAGAAGAAGCTTAAATTCCTGATCAGTGACAAAATTCCCGTGACCATAGAAAGACTTAAGTGTTACGAGCTAAGGAGAAAGATCAGAGGTATTTTCTGAGAGCCTTTAGAGTGAGGAGAGGATATGACACAGTGGGGAGAAGATGACTTTTCATTCTGCAATGCAAGATGGGAAGTGACTCAGCTGGTGTGACTGGAGTCCAAAAAGTCTGATTTTAATCAGACTTTTTGAAAATATGGTACACTAAGAGTTTGATATGTTTTTATAGGACCAAGAAGAACAAACCTACACTACCCTTCAGCGCCCAGACAGTGACATCTACCAAACTGTCTCAATGCATCCTCGTGATGCTGCAGCGTGTCCAGCCAACAACAGTTCAGCGGATGCCGACTTGTACACCCAGGAAGTAGACGAAACAGATCTCTACTCACACTGCAGGACAAGCTCCGTAATCTATGAAAATATTGAACCCAAAGCCTCATAATACATGTCAATATTTGGACAATGATCGATCTTATTTTAGGTACATTCATTATAGAGGTGCACATCAGTTGGCATACACGTGGACAGCACTTTTTCATGTAATGTAATTGTTTTTTAATGGTAAAAAAGTGCTGATGCGTACGATTGGTGTATTTGAAATAAAACTAAACATTTCCTCAGCTTGATTTGTACAATTCTTAAAAATGTTTCCCTGTAAGAAAACATTGCAGACTCTTTTTTAATGTATTGTACATTTCTGATAAGCATAAAACAACTTTGATTGGGGATTACCAATAACCCGTATATATGATAGTAAATCCACATATAATATCCTTAGAATTAAACTTGTGTAGTATTAAACTTATATGAGTTGGGTAACCATTAGTGAAACTGAAATCTTGTATTGTATAATTACATGGGGAATATTTGGTGTTATTTATTTAAGAGCAATTATATACAATAAAATAGCCAGAATGAATATTTATTTACAGTTACATTTTATTTGTACATGTTCTACTGTATGCAGCAAATATTCAGAAGCCCCATGTAATGTATTATATTAAGCTAAATAATGAGATTAAAAAAACAAACTCCTTTCTTGCTGTAGAAAATGTCATCTTTTTATCTCTGGTGGCTCACCAAGTAGAGTGTGTACAACAAAGCTCAGTCCTGCCTACAACTGATTTGGGTTTTAATCCAGCCTGTGGTCCTTTGCCACATGTCCTCCCCTCCCACAAACATTATATGCAACATGTATGAAAAACATAATTTTCCATGCGCTTTCCTTATAAAAAAAAACCATACATAATTCTTACTTGATTCGTACTTATAAATGTTGTATGACAAAAATGTCTTGTAATACATATTAAACAAGTTTTTTTCTATTTCTTTTCCATGTGGGAAGCCTCATAATACATGTCAATATTTGGACAATGATCGATCTTATTTAAGGTAAATTCATTATTGAGGCGCACATCAGTTGGCATACATGTGGACAGCACTTTTTCATGTAATGTAATTGTTTTTTAATTGTAAAAGAACAAAGAAGACAGTGCTGACGTGTGATTGGTGTATTTGAAATAAAACTAAACATTTCCTCAGCTTGATTTGTACGATTCTTTAAAATGTTTCCCTGTAAGAAAACATTGCAGACTCTTTTTTAATGTATTGTACATTTCTGATAAGCATAAAACAACTTTGATCGGTGATTGCCAATAACCCGCTTTGTTGTTGTTGGAAGCCCCGCCCCCCCACCGCAGTATTCTTATCTTTATCAAACAGCAGGAAGATGAAGTCCGTTCCAGAAAGCGGGTTTAGTGAAAACTCTGAGTTTCCTATCTCGGGGTAAATCAACTCAGAGTTCAGGGTTAGACTCAGAGTTTATTGAACCTGCTTTCTGGAACGGACCCCAGGATTCGACACTGGGCTAGAGGAAACACATCAGTTCACCACCGCACCACCTCTGCTCACCATAACAACGTTTTGATGTCAATAATGATGTTGTTGATGGTGTTGTGGGCTGTTTCATAACCACAAGCCGCTACCTGTCATTGTAGTGTAGTGTTATTTCAGGTGTCAACTATCAGGTAGGGCAGGTATTTTCCAGACCTGATTAATGACTGAGAACATTTCAGTTCCTCTTCAAAAACAATTATAATGTAATATGTAAACAGTTATAATCCACGGTCTTTGAACAATATTGTACTTTATGTGGAGAAAAAGCTTTGAGGATGAAGAGTTTTGTGGATTTCTGTTGTCGTTCATCTAGCAAGACACCCAAGGTTTAATATGAGACCAGATCGGAGGCTGGTGCATTCCTTTCAACATACTTGGAACACACCCAGTACAGACACAACCCAGTGGCTAGTGGATCAAAACGTTAATTTCCCACCCTGCTTGTTATGACTTGTGTACAGTCAACCCCGGCTGCTTTGGGCCCTTCTCCACCAAAGTTCAGGCTTTTTCTGACCCTCATTATAATTGCAAAGTAAAGTGAGAGCGATGTGGGCCTCATGACCATGATTCATACACGTGGCAAAGGCCGGTAAATGAGTCAGCTAACAGGAGCTGATAAGGCCTGGCTGACTCAGTAGAGCATGAGCCTCTCAGTCTCAGGGGCGTAGGTTCGAGTCCCATAGTGTTAAAGATCACCCTTGTAAGTCACTTTGGATAAAAGCGTCTGCTAAATGACTGTAATATAATATGGGAGGGGAAGAGTGATGAACTCACATCTGTGCTAAAAAGTGAAAATGAAAACAGTAGAAAAGAGTCGTTACCTGAAGTTCATCATTTGACGTCTGTGAAGTACGACAGGCGGCACACTGTGTAACAACCAGTGGGTTGTTAAAACAAGTTAAACGGGTTAAAAAAGGAAAGCTCACTGCTCTGGGAGTCTGGGTGTGACAAAGACAGTTAAGAAGCCATTATGGTTCATGGGGAAGGTGAATAAATGAAAAGACATCAGCAAACGCCCTCGTCACGAGCACTGAACAACTGAAATGCTCTCAAGACGTAGCAGAGCTTCAGAAGAAGTGGATGAATAACTCGGTGAACGTTAACTAGCTGACGTGTGTTGTCATGAAGTCGTCAAGTGTGCACACCGCCGTGTTGTGTCATGTTAGCATCTGCAGAACCAAAGTCAGTTAGTTTGAACATTGCGGAGCAGCTGATTTGCCCTAAAGATGCTTGCACCTCTACTGGATGAGGAAGGAAAAGATACTTACTCTGAAAGATACATTGCATACTCATGCAGTTCTGGGATTTCAGTGCTTGGCTGAAAAAGCAGTAGGTGTTGGAACTGGAACTGGAACTGCAAACCTCTGAGAGTCAGGTTTCTATTGTTCTCTTGTTTCTACTTGTTAATAAAATATATCAAAATAGATGACAAATCCTCTATCCACATAGAACTAGCTTTAGCGTGCAGT
>CABFOQ010049663.1:25736-42170 GCA_900660455.1 Gephyroberyx darwinii | reverse complement strand
CTGGCAAGACCGCGTTGACGAGGCAAACGAGCAGAAGAAAGCGAGATATGCGGAGATGGCAGCGGAGGCAGAGCAGTGAGGTTGGAGGGCTCAGGTATGGCCGGTAGAAGTTGGCTGTCGTGGTTTTGTGGCAAAGTCCATTTTTGGACTCCTAAGCGAGTTGGGCATTCACGGACGGAGCTTGAAACTGCTAGCATGCGGTAGCACTAGGTAGCACGGTGTATCTCATAGTATAACACTGAGTAGAATAAAGTAGCGTAGCATAACACTGTTTGGCTGCATTTATGTGATTGTACAGTGTCGTACTGTGGTATTGAGGGGGGTCTGTACTGCTAGCTACGGAAGTGCCCATCAATAAGTATAGGCATGGTGGCACATACATACACACACACACACACACTCCTCGTACCCAAACCAGGGACGACGACCCCTTTCCCTAACCCGGGAATAGTATCCAACTGGGGTTGACCCACCCTAACCCCCACCCCTTACCCTAAACAGGGTTCGAATCCTCTGAGCTGTGTTGTCTAGTTGTGTTGTTGTATCAGTTAGGCGGACCTGTACTGGTATGGCTAGGCTAATGCTAAGTCAAGGCTAGGATCAAGGCTAACCAAGGCTAGGCTAATGCTAGGTTGATGGCAGGCATTAGATGGCGAGGGTAAAAGGGAGTTGTGAGGTGGTGGCATGGGGGGGGGGGTTTCCAGGACGCTGGAATACACAGTTAAGCCTTCTTGAGGTGTCGTGGGCCTAACTTAACGAAACATCGGTGAAGGAAGGTGCCCACTTGATAACCCCAATGACGTGCCGCATACCGCTGTTGGCTAGGCTAGGTAACTGGAGAATGGTGCCATCTGAGGAACGACTCTGCAGATCTATGACGGTGTAGCCTGATGTCTGCTATGGTGTTCATCTGATGGTGGTTATATCGTTTGTTTTGTTCTTTAATCTGAATTGGGCTTCTACATGTGTTTACCTTGGATTATGGCTCAAGAGACAGCAACATCTTGTCCTGTGTATTAATGAATATTCCTCATCAGCTCTTCTACTCCCAGGAGATGACGTGTGCGTGCTTTTGTTACAGAATCAGAATCACATTTGTCTGCCTAAAAGACTACATGCACTTACAATGTGACACTAAACACGTTTAATAGCAGTGATTCTCAGCTCATGCCACTGATGCCACAAGAGACAGGATCCTGAATGATGTGCCATTGGCTGAAACAAGACTTTGCTACTTTTACTTAATTACACGGGACTGACAGGTTTAAGCCTCTTTCTTTAAGGATCCAAGCCACATGTCTACTTTACTGCAGCACCAGCAGGAATCATTTGAAATGGGTGATGTCTGCAGCTGTCATGTTTCAAGGAGAATTGCTCTGCTAAAATTGTGGATACTTGTCCTCAAGTTCCCTAAGCGTTATATAAAAAATATGTAACTAAGTAAGTAATTACTTGTGTATTTAGGTTTGTTTATTAATATGTCACCCCACTGACCACTCTGCTGTTCAATGAACCTGTCTGTGCTGTAATTTCAAAAATATGTTTTTATTGTTTTATGTTGTGATTGATGAAGAACATAGTACCACTCATGTTTTTGTGTGGGGGGTGGGGTTTGTAATTTTTTGCTTTCAATCTTTATATTGTTTATTATTTCTTTATGCTGTGTGTATTATCTTGTCTACATACAAAATGACAAATGTACTTTATTTTTGTGCTTTGTCAATAAAAAAATGTCACCCCGCACATGCAGTTGAATATCATGCCCTTTATCCTAGTGACAGATTGCAAAGTTAAAAGCAGCATGCACAAAACAACGTAGAAGTTTATGTTTGTGTAATAATGTTTGTATTCACTGCAGGCCGCCCAGTAAACTGTTTCATACAAAACATTCTGCAAGCCCAAGTAGAAGAAAATCAATAAGTGAAACAACAAAATGAAGAGAAACACCGGAGAGAGTGCTCCATCATAAGTGGGGCGGCCTACAGCTGATTGCCTGAGTGGGAAAAGGTCTCGCCTCAAGATGCCCCTCGCTTTGAAGTGTGGGAGAGAAGCGATCATCCATCTGCAAGCTTTGAAAGCCACTTGACCAAGTAAAAATACTCTCTAAAGGTTACATACCATAATTGCTTATAATTGCTTTACATCAAACAAGCTACTTATATAACCTCATTGTGCAACAAAATCAATAGGGCTTGTGTTGCCAGATCCCTTGAAAGCATCCCAAGGATCTACTAATCGTTCTCTTATTTTTTGTATAAATAACTTATTTTTTGTATAAATAACTTGATGTATTCTCGATGACTGCATGCACACTAAAAATGAAGAGCAGTCAAAAGGACATTTTGATTATGGTTCAATTTGAGCTTTCACATTTGCTGGCAATCGGCATCAGTTGGAACTGTTTGGAGGTCAATTACAGTATAAGTAGTAGGTGATTTGTTCATTTTTAACAGCGGGGGGATGGCCCAATGGGAGCACTAAACATGAAACAGGAAACATGAAATATTTGCACCTCTGAAATAACCAGCAAAGAGAGTGGACTCTATGAATAAAGAAGACGTTTGTGTTCTCTGTGAAAACCATTACATGAGCAGAGTACAAGACTCTGACTGTTGTGGTAGATGTGGTTATTTGTACATCTGGTTTGACGAGATAGCGCTAAAGTGATTTCATTTCCTGTTTAGCTCAGTTAGTAGAACATCAGACTCTCATGCTGACGGTTGTGAGTTCAAACCTTATATAGTATTAGTTATCACCTCACTGTCAATTTTTATTGGTGGATCATAATGAATCGATTCACTTCTATCGGAAGATAAAAACTAACCTGATCAAAAGAGAAAGAGTCACTACTCTGTGCCTCTGACCTCCTCCCGTCTTGCGTTGGGTCCCGCCAACACAAATCTTGCGGGCGGTTTTAACTTTGCTGCGGGTGGGAGCGGGCGGTCAAAAAATAAACTGCGGGTCCTGGGATTCAGCTAGCGCTAACCAGAAGGATGCTCACAGCTCCACCTGCACACACAGCACTCTCTCTGCTACTAGGGGATAGAGAGGGGGGGTGGCAGGTTAACAAGGGGGATGCATTTTGGTCACTTTGCTAACAAGGGATATGATATCCCCCCTCATCCCCCCTCATCCCCCCTCAAATCGCCTACTGAGTATAAGGGGACTTTTGTACTCTGTACATTGCACTGTGACGTTCTTTTGATCAGGTGGGTGTATGTGGGGCTGATGAGTGTGTGTGTGTGTCAGTGTCTGTTTGTGTGTGTGTAGGGTAGATGAAAGGAAGGGAGATTATGTGAGTGGGGGTATGAGAGAGGAAGGTCTAATTTTGTTTGTCTTTTTTATCTATCTAGTGTGTGTGTTTTAATATAGACTGAACTGTTCTTCAGCATAGAAGCATTTTAAAATCTGACATTGAGTTGTTCCCTTTATAAGTCCATAAATATAACAAATGGGGGTAAAAAGGAACACCGAGAAAAGAAAAAGTAAAAGATTTTCAATCACAGACTCTTTTGTGCTCGTTCATTTGATTTCCCTCTTGTATACCTCCTATTTCTCTAAACACTCCTGTAAACACCATAGGAGATGAATGAAATGCCACTAATGCAGTAATATATTGCTACTATTATCCATTGTGGACGATAATCATCAGGGGAGACCGAGGACAGAGACTTCTCTAATATTACATTTTTCTTTATCTTTTGAAAAAAAGAAAGAAAAAATAACTCATCCCGAAACACTACGCCCACAAGATTGACTCACTTACATTTTAAAGTCCAGCTTTGGTGTGCAACCCTAACCCCGTCTTACATGGGAAGAGGTAGATCGTAGGGAAACAGGCAGAACATTGCCTTTTTCATACTTTATTGCGATAAGTACATCAGGAATTTGAAACATGACAGACAAGACCACCTCCAAGGTGAGTAAAAGTCACTTCATAGCCAGCGGTTATTGGTGTCTGGCTTTCCTTGTTGATAGGAAATGATGAGGGGGCTGCGTGGGACTGGTGTGTAAAGAAAGTCCCCATCCACAATAACACGACGACTCTTCATTAATCAATCATTTTGTCATCAATCTTTTGCACACACTCTGCTACTACGTTGATTAATATCATTTAACATAACCTTAAAAAGTAGAATCCCTGATGTTTTACAAAGGACGGACAACCTTGGTGTGACGGTGCGATGACAATGACAGATAATGTGTCATCTCACTCAGATGACATTCATTCACTGTTCTCAAAATAGAAGATAGTTCTCATTTGCAGCGCTGCTCCCGTGTGAATAGCTTTGGTTTGGCATTAAACATCTACGCAAATACACACACATATAACACGCACATGCACACACACACACAAGCATATGTACATAAAAGCAAACATTTACACACATACAGTATAGTATAATAATAATATACTAATATAGACCGGATAGTTCCTGCTGGAGACTTCCTGTTGGCAATTTGACTTCCTCTATAAGAGCCCTAGGGTTTACACACACACACACACACACACACACACACACCCTCTTGACAGCTCTGCTCTGTGTTTACAAGGCAGGAAGGTGACTTCCGAGCAGATTCCTCTTAATCTCCCAAGTGTTTTCACTATTGCAGTATGAGCAACAAACATGGAGGCTGTGGCGTTGGTTTGTGCTTTGATGGTTTGCGTGGTTGTTACTGTTAAGCTTTTTGTTTTGTGAAATTAATAAAACTGTATTTTCCAGTGCAGTCCTGTTTAGCCACTGGCAGTGCGCCCTGAGGGTGAGAGCTGTCAGCTTCGCTCCCATCTTTATCCTTCATACTGATGTTAACAATGCAGTTTTGTCATCGGTTTAACATAGCTGGTATATTTATGTATTTTTGTCCTCCGCGTGATGAAATGGGGATATCTCAGGTGCAGCTCAGACGCTGCTGATCTGATTTTAACAAAACTCGAAGGGAAGATGCATCTTTGTGTACCAGCGTTTAAAAAAGTTACACTGATTGGCCTGATGGGCGCTATAATTAAAGATCAAAATTTCTAACTTTGAATGGCCACAACTGCTAACTCACTGGTACAGTTTTGATGAAACGTGGAGGGATGATTTTGGCGTTATGTTCTGGTGTTTCAAACAATACACTGATTGGCCGATCAGTGGTGTGTGAGATATGACCTGTGACCAAAAGACTCCACAAAGACCAAACTCATAAACTATTTCCTCTGCGATGTAAGAGCATAATAACATGTTTACTGTTGACTTGCTGACCTTTTTTTAGTCATTCATTTTGGAGGCATGAGCACATCATAACTCCATCTTTCTATAGGTCTTATCTTATTGGGCCCTTTCTCTTCATGCTGATGGGTGTGGTAGCTATTACTTTGTGTCACCGTGTGAACACATGTACTGGCTATCCTGGCATTGTTGCCTCGTGTGGTGGTGTGTGCTTCCTGCACAGCTTCTCAGCCAGTCTTTCACAGTTACTTGATGCTGCTAGGAATCCCCCCAGATAGTATCGCTCCTGTTGCCAGGTGACTCTGCCTCTCTCCTTTTTCAGTGGCAAGCACGTTTCCATCACCTCATTCTTCTTTTACTATTTTTAACTCGTCCAAGAAACTGTATTAATCATATTTTGTTTCAGCTCAGTCTCTTTATACAGACACAACACCTTTCAATAAAGCTTATTCTTTTATTTTGGAATGCTGTCCACATTTATCAACCCTTTTCCTCTATTAGGACCTTGTTTATGAAAATGGTGTTGTCTGTTAGGTTAGGACAGCGTATTGCTCGCTGCTTTCAGCTTTCTCTCATGCTATACATGTGCACATTTGCAGCACAGACATACAGACGCACACTAACATACAGAAGCTCCAAATGCCAGCACCTATTTGCTGCAGCTGCTCAACCACTGCAGAGGGGTGATGGATTAATATTCTGATGTCGAGACTAAAAATAGCAGCTGTTGATGAAAGTGGATTCCATGAATGTGACATTTTGTGCTGGAAGGTATCCTAGCAATGTCAATCTGTCTCCCTGAGTTGACATACAGATGTTCCTCGATGGTAGTGGCAGCTTAAAGGTTAGAGGAGAAGGCTTCAAATCTCCAGTCTGGCTGAGAAAATCTGAGGAATTGATTGAGTGTTGTGCTCATTTTCCCCATTTACTGTTGAGGTACTCTTGAGCCAGCCACTAACTGTTCAGTGGGCAGCAGTGTAAGTGTGGTTATACTGGGCAGCTAAGTGTATGAATGTGAAGAAATGCTTAGCAAACCTTCTGTGGAAAAATGAAGAAGCGTCCTGAACCAAGGAACCAAGGAACCAAGGAACCAAGGAACCAAGGAACCGAGGAACGAGGAAGAGTTTGATAGAATTTTGCTTTATCAATCGTGTAACAAAAGGAGATGCATGTTATCTGACTAGATGGGGGACAGAAACTACTTTTAGAAGTTTTCAAGGCAACTTAACACACAGGTCAGCTCATCATTTTAAGTGACAAAATTCCTGTGCATCATGATGGCGGCACAGAAACCCACTTGGTGTCTGGAATTGCTATCATGCTATGAGCCAATGAGGGATATCCACACCATGCATGAAATACAGTAGCAAAAACCAGAATTCATTCAATTCTTTTCATTTCCATTGAGGAAAAAAAGTGTAGGAAGTGACGCCGAATTCAGAGTCTGTATTGTAGCAGTAGCAACACAAGAACACTTTCTGGATGTCTACCAGCACCACCATCAACAAGCTTTGATTCAGTTCCATAATCCTAACAGTAGCGGTGTGAGCAAGGCAGTTGTTTCATCAGCCCAAGTCTTTACATTAAGCCTACCCTGAAGAATGTCTGGCGTTGAGATTGGCAGTAAGAGAGAGAAAGAGAGAGAAAGAAAGGAGACTAACACTACAGCAGCATAGATCCGTTTCCTTTTTACTTCAACTATATTACTAGATGAAATTACTGAAATTCTCTTGCCTGTCAGTGCAACACTCTATTTAACTGCATGTTATTAAATTTGAAAGTGTTATCCACTTAATGCTCTCATAAGTCCCAGTGACTCAACATCATTTTAAAAGCTTACACGATCTTAACAAAGGAAGTTGTATTTCCATCTCCTGCACCTCTGCCAAAGACCAAGCAGATGCAGACACAGCAGAGAAAAACCAGGCCGTGAGTCATACAAAGGCCAAACATAATGATGCAATGAGGAACTGGGAATACTTAAATGAGAAATAATATCTTGTCACGTGCAGGGATGGTTGAAGCTTGTCAGAACAAGCTTTTATCAGCATAAGAAAGCAAAACCAACCTGGAGGATTACTCCTGCAGTGTTCAAAAACATTCTCCCTCCATCTTTCTTGCTTCCTTTCTATCTCTCCCTTTTTTCTCCATCGCTCTCTTTCTCCCTGCAAACCAAGGGGAATGGTTTCGGTGCGACACAGCTGTTCTTCTTTGAACAAACAGGAGAGATCCCGCGAAGCTGCACGGAGGCAATTAGGAAATCATGCAGCGAATTAATTTCACAGAGAAACTACACGGGACGAGCTGGATTGCTGAGGGAAGTCTGGCGTGCTGGGCTGAGATTAGCAGCAACACTCTGCCTTGCTGGAGAGGACGGGGGCTTTTTTATTTCTCTGTCATTGTGGTAAGAGTCTGGGAAGCAGCTTAACCCTATCTCATATGGGTTCTATTATTATAAGGGTTTTACTAGGCCATTCAATGGACCGACCTCCCACAATTGAAAGAATCCATTCACACATTTGATAAGGTGTAAAATGAAGTCGAAGAGGCAGACTTTGTACTGAGATGCGGAGCCAAAATCAGTCAGAGCAGCACTCCTCATCATCTGTTGTACACTTAAAACTCATCTCTTAAAGAAATAATTCATGTCTCCTTCTGCAACGCTAAATCACACACCCTTCCACTCCCACGTCTTCCCCGTCTACTCGCTCTAGTTTGCTCTGTTTATGGTTTAAAACAAATCCCATTATTTTAAGGTCACAGGGATGTTTTTGTTACATTTATCATCAGGGGTCCCTTGCACTTCTTACAATTGGACTCTTGTAATGTTGATTATCTACAAAAGTAATCTTGTTCAACTGCATTTCCACTCCTTCTAAGTCTTTCTAAATGCAACAAATCATCAACATTTCAATGTAAAAATAGTCCAGGTCTGCAGAGAGAAACTGAGAGAAACACGTCTATAACCTCTTCTATAGTTGGTCCCTGTGGAGGTGGGGTAAAAACACAACTTCTCCTTTAGGAATCAGTAGAATATCACAGAAAATATGGGTGCATTTCAGTCAGTCAGTATTTTCATGGAGGGGAGGAAAGGCCTCCTGAGCTAAATTCTCTCAGTTGGTTTGGTCAGTCTTGAGGCAGAGTGGCCTACCGTGACTCCTCCTGTCTGTTCCTAGTAGGTCTAAACCACCATATACTTATACTGTATACACTTGATATGGAGTTTTTTCTATCTGATTATCTAATTTCCTTTTTAACAGAAAAGCTGGATGAAGTGAACGGATTTCAACAAGAAAACACGACCCGATGCTGTTTAAAACAAGAGCATCGCTGTTCCAATGGAGTGAAAAATATGAGACGTAGTGGGAAACGGGGCCATTTGCCTGCCACGCCGGGTGTTTTATCACCCAAGGTTTTTAATCATGTCAGACCTTCAGGTGCATGCAAAACAGAAAATAAAATATGAGTCCTGGCTGAGTTTTCTGGCGAAAGCAGCACTTTTCAAGATGTTTTATGTTTCATATTATGCTGAAGAAGTATTTGGTGTAAAAGTATGTCATTGGCAATTACATGGCCGGTTATATTATAATCTTTTGAAATGTAAAAATATTGTGCAATAATAGACTGGAAATGTGTCAAAACCTTTATGTCTGCTTGTCTGTCACCCCGCCTTCTCTTCTTTACATCATAATCTGCCCGCCTCCATTTGTCTCTCTCTTTGTTCATACATAAATGGATGAATCCTCAAAGATGCAACCTTTGCATTTGTCAGCGACAGGCTTCGTACACCTGCAGAGACACTCTTATGCCACGCTCACGGACGAATGAAACATCACAGGTTTAGATGAGGTTGCTCAAAGTGGAGTAGCCTGCAGGTACGACTTGTCCCGGGATACAGGCTCACACAAGATGAGCCGTGACATCCAGGGAAACGTGTCAAGGGGGTATAAATACAGGAACTCACCTCAACAGAACAAGATTTTCCAAATATTTACAATGAGTGAGTAGCGGAGTAGCTCTGTATCAAGACTGTAGACCTAAATACGATATTCCCTTGGCCAGAGGAGAGCTAGAGGGAGCTCTCCTCTGGCCAAGGGAATACTGCCAGCCAAAACAAGGGGAGGGGGGCCCTTGTTTTGGCTGGCAGATGTTTCCTTACCCATGGGACAATCCCGGCCTCAAATACATTTGGTATACAGCTTTGGAGACTAGAACCCAGGCTTCCAAATTTAGACCCAATATATCGCTGTAATGTACTCCTCAATTCCTGTTGTCTTTTCCAATATGTACATGCATTGAAAGGTATAAATACATAAAAAAGCCAAACCTAAAGGAATTACTTTATTAACCTGCAAGCAATATTTAAACATCATGTATAAAAACATGGTGTCAAATCTGACAAGCATAAAGGAGAGAGAGACAGACAGACAGACAGACAGACAGAGACAGAGAGACAGACAGACAGAGTAAAACAGACAGGTTGAAGTGAACAACAAACTGAAATGTACTATGAAGAGTAAAAATAAGCAGTGAAAACCTCAGGGACATTTTGCGGCAGACTACGGGGCACACTGCCTGCTGGACTCCCACAGTGCAGACGACTGCAGGGCAAAGATAGAGCCTCTCCAACCTGTTTGGATCTGAACAGAAATAGACCCTGCAGTCTGTACAGTAGCAGCCAGGACGGAGAAGTGGGCGATAGAGCGAGAGAGGGAGAAAGAGAGAGAGAGAGAGAGAGAGAGGGGTAGAGAGAACAGGAGGCACTCTATGCAAGGTGACAGATTGGCCCAAACTCAGAGGGTGTACTTTCACCAGGCATCATGGCTGTTTCCCATGGCCAGAGGGTTCTTCAGATGGCCATCTATTTCAGCAGAAGTCTTTTCTGCCGTTATTTTTATTAAAATCTTACAGTCGCCTGTCCTACTTGTGAGACTAACACGAGGGAAAGGATGAAACCCAATAAAAACACACGTTTTACTTGGCTCATCCATGCACCAGATGAGGTCATCCGGTGGCCAATTGTTTCTTAAATGTTCATATCCCATCAGATCCCAAATTGGGGGCAGCGGGGCGTCACGCCGAGTAGGGAGACAATCCTTCAACTGGAGGGCAAGGCCCCGAGTTTCGGGGCCCCGTGTGTTGGCAAGCATCTGTTCTGCTGAGCAAGACGCTGAATTCCTGCCAGTTCCAGGGGCTGTTCTGTAGCTGTCCATGTGTTTGACCTCCCTGTGGAAGGGAGTACGTGAAAACAGAGCATCAATAAGGCATCAAATTAAATGAGAGAGAAGTGCAGCGGCTTAATGAATAGCTTTGAAATTTCGGCAGGTCAGGGATGAGTCTACTTTGATGAGCTTGATACAAAGAGACTGGGGCTTTAAAATAAATGAACGAGGAAGACGAAGAGTTTGCACACACACACACTGTGCACGCACGCATTTTGTCAAAAGTGTCAGAGCGCACGGATCGCCGGGAGCAGGTAGGGAGCTCCACGTCTTCCTCAAGGACACTTAAGCCTTGATAGACACATTGGCTTGTTTCCACGACGGTCCTGGCAAACCACCAGGCAACCCTGCCAGCGTTTAGCACAGAGCATTTATATTTGAGGAACATTTGAGGCATTTAGCTGATCTGCTATCCAGAGCAACTTACAACGGCTACATGCACGTAGAAATCTGTTCTCAACCCGATAACTCAAGTGATGTAAACGTCTCAACTGAGAATAACCTGGGTAAGCTCAAACTCTAGAAGAAACCTGGACTGGATAAGACGCCCGGCTTGCTGTGATATTAAAGTGCTTACTGTGTAAATATCTTATTCCTTTCACTTTTCACATTTTCAGACTCGCACAAAGGCTGTGTCAGTAAAAAACACTGCACAGATTACTACTGGGATCCTTTTTTCCCCCCATGAATTAGAGGTAGTTTACTCTTGGTCAAAGAGAGATGGGGTAACTGGTACCCGCAACCTTTCATACTGTTTTGCTGGTGGGCCGTTCGATCGGTGGTGGGTCTTCTGTTTGGTTTGTTCATGGAAACAGGGATATTCAGTCACAGGGTGTCAAAGGTTGGTGTAAACAGTAGAGCAGAGGTTACTCCATGCATGTAAACATAACCAGTGAGTGAGTGGGTAGAGACACTTGGGGATTGTATCTGTGACCTTTTGGTTACGGGACGTTCCCTTTAACCACCAGGAAGCCCTGCAACCCACACTGGTGCCCATAGGCCTCGCCCATCGACGAGGACAGAGTAGTAAAATCAGAATCAGAAACAGGTTTATTGCCAAATATGTTTTCACATACAAGGAATTTGTCTTGGTGATTGGTGCTTAATAATAAACAATAAACTAAAAACAATAACAATAAACAATAAACATAGCAAGAGAAGAATAAAAAACAAAACAAGAATAAAAGCAAGTACTGTAAAGGCAAAGGTCAAGTATACAATAGAAAATAGAAAATAGAGAAATTCACACTAAAATATATGAAAAGATATAAGAAATAAGAAAAATAATAATAACAATAGAATAAAATCTATCAACTGACAGATATGCATGTGTGCACAGACAGTCAGATAGTCTATCTACACACACACACACACACACTCTCTCACCCTTTCTCTGGCTCTCACTCTATGGAAAATTACAAGAGTATAGTTTTCAACTTTTCAGCGGGGAATGGCGATAATACCTGCATGGAGTTAATGATTAATAATGTGTAGCATCTCGGTGCCATGTGGGGGCGTAATGAAGCCAACCTTGCCTCTGGAAAGGTCAGCGGAAAAATGAAGGTGATGCTCAAATTCACAGCGGCCCTATAAAGTTATTTCGTAGCAGAGGCGAGCTTGGAGAAGTCACAAGTGTTCCAATCCCAGCTATAGGTGCACGCACACACACACACACACACACAGAGACAAACAGGAGAATTGCAATATGCCAAACTTTATTTTTGTTTACATTTTTAGTTACTACAGCACAAATTGGCTGCAGCAAGCCAGTGCAAAAACATTTTTTTTTCTAAATGATTATGACTGGTGCAGTTAGTTGCTATGCAGCCTAGGGGTCGGGTTGCTTTTTTAAGTTAGTGACAAAACAAGCTCATTAGGTCCACATTTGTCCACCTTCCACAAGTAAATGTAAAAATCTATTATGCTTGTAAAGTCAAATCAATCGGTGGGGACAATCACCAATCATCTTCTGAGAGCGAGGTGTAACTATCTCCCCTGAGACTGCGCAAACCCACAGCTATCGTACACGTTCATTCCAACTAAGTAGGTTGTTAAAATGCTCACACACACACACACACACACACACACACACACTTCTGCTTTGTTCGTCTGTCGGCAAGGCAAGGGAGATTTTGGATGTAGGAGACAGCCTATAAATAGAGCAGAGAAAGCATCTCTCCTCAGGTGTATTGTGCACCTGTGTTTTGTTGTTCTTTGATACACAGTAAAAATAATGGTAACTACCTCCTATTGAAACACACTGAGACGGCAAATTGTATCACCCCTTTTGAAGGTACAATTCAGTGTTTATTTGACCACATAAATTCTAGGTATATATTCACAAATGTTCTTTAAAAGTTTGACTTGAAGGTAAGCACTTTGGAGCTTTCTCAACTCTCAGAATAAATATCTGTTTTAGGTTGGGAATGAAAACTTTATGAAAGTAAATAATGCTTTTAAAGGTTTAGTGGTCACATGCTGCCTGCCTTTATATCAAATTTATATCAGAATGAAAAAAAATGTCAACAAATGTGTGTGTATGTCATTGCATTTGGACACATAAGTGCTGCACCACTGTATTTGCTGCAGGAGACTATTATGATTACTGAGTAATACGATACATCAAATATAGAGAAATATAGAAAACACCAGAAAGTGACAAGATGGGGATGTTTCCATTTTTAACTTTACATGACTTTACCAGGGCTATTTCATCTTTTCTTCCTCAGTGGTTTGAATCTTGACATTGACGGATGTCCTTTACTCTTACCCTGGCAGTCTGCCCAGACGTAGAACCAGCCGGCTTCAAACGCGTTATTACTCAAACCAGGACAAAGCAGCAGTTGGATGAGTTTTTAAAGAAAATCCCATCTTGTAATTTTTGGGGCGCTTCACATATCCGTCAAGGGTTAAATGAATCATTCTTATCCTGAAAGGAAAAAAACGATTACTTGGAATATTTCATTGTCGAAGTTATTATTCTCTGAGACATTTAATGCAGATTCATCACTGCCATACGCTTCCAGTGTGAACGAGAATTCACATGAGATAACTGAAAACAAAATCCTCCACATTTACTGTCCTTGGTGAGTAATCTGATTAAACAGGTTAATAACAGTGATTTACTGGTATCAAGATAAGAACTGTATTGGAAACACTGGTAAAGTTTTATCCAGGAACATGTTGCATGTCTCTGAGCGCAACCGTCATGCTGTAACTCAGCAACAACACTTTCTATTTCTACACCATACAGTCCTCCTACTCACCACAGAAAAAAGCCACTATATTCACCCTAGAATACATTTTTTTCTGTTCTCTCGGCCCCCGGAGGGTCTTTCGTAATGTACTGATTACTTTAAGGTCGCTAGGTTGCTGGGGTTGAAGCTGATGCTAACTGGCGGTGTTATTTTTAAGTCAATGCCCTTTTCTAACTTTTGATGCATTTGACTCCGCAGAAAACTTTCTGTGCATGTTCACAGCTCCCCTTTGGCTCGATCTGACCACTTTGAAATGGAAATGTCCAGAATAGAAGAGGCGGCAACTCTTGACATATTTCCCTTTTGTGATAAAGGAGGGTCTCTGTTTTCGATGTGTTGCTTCTTGCCCTTTGTCTGCTGCTTTAAATATGACATTTCACTGATTTTCTGCCCACCTGTGGGAAGGCTGACACTCCAGTGTGACATGTTTTTTCCCCAACGGACCTCGCCACTAGCCGATAATTTAACTTTGGAAATAGCCTGTCAGGAGGACCAGAGATAGCCAGTGTGCGTGTGTGTGTGTGTGTGTGTGTGTGTTTGTGTGTGTTTTTCAGCCTCCAATAGGTCAAGGATGTAACTGGCACTTCCCTGGCTTCAGCTGCTTTCCTCATTTGTCAACAGTAGCAGATTTGTCCTGCAGTTTTAACCGCTGAATGACTTCCAAGATGAAAAAAGCTAATTATTGAAGAGAAAGAGACAAAAAGGCTGTAGTCTCCATGGAAACATGGAGGTTTGATGTCAAAATATTGTGTGTGTGTGTTTGTGTGCATGCATTTGTGTATGCATGTGTGTTTGTGCATGTGTTGAAATGGTTTCACTGTGTGGTTGCGGTCCTGTTGTCCTTCTTGTGTCCCCCATAACCTGCCCCTCAACCCAGTTACATCATCCTTCCTGCCAATCAGCCTGCTTTACTTAATTGTCTGCTGGAAGGGTGTTATAACATTACAAATGACAGAGGAAAAGCTAGCCTAGATACTCTGATGAAGAAAATGCATGTGCTCACTTTAGTTGTCAGAAAACATCTTTAGATTTATCTGAAAATGGACATATCCTGCAAAGATTTCACTCAATAATAATGTAGAATTGCTTGACAAAAAAAGTCTTTTAGATATCCAATGAATGAAACTATGCAAGTATATGTGCCAACTATATGGCTAAAATAGGATTAATGGCAACAAACCGGTGCTAAACTAAAGGATCCCAAGTCCAAAGATGTGCAGTCATGGATTGAGAAATGCATTATAAATTATATAGATAGCACCAAATTACAATAAATATATATAACAGAATGGATCTGTTATATTTTAGAAATGTTGAATGATGAACTTCGGGTAACTTTTTCCCCCTTCTATATATATATATATATTTTTTTTCCACAAATACATGTGAGTAGGGCATTAGTGAAATGAAGCACGAGTCTAAAAGGCTGTGTCATTAAGTAACAGACAGAAAGATGAGAGAGAGGTGGCAGTCATTAGGATGTCATTCCAAAATATGGGTCAATAACTTAAAGAATAAAGAATTACACTCTTATACAGGTGATTTTCATAAACCCATTTAAAGATCATGGCTCTAGTTTGTGTCACTTCCAGACTCAGGGATGTAGAACTCCCGTCTCGCTTCCTCTGAGACTTGTCTCAAGTCTAATCAAGTCACTGTTAGATGTTGATTGATTAATTGTCCAAAATTGACACATTTAATTAAACAATAGGGAGGCCATATTTCCGCCAGTGTATTAGGTCATCATCTGAAATAGCATGATTGGAATGCAATCACATAAGATGTTTGTCCAATTAACTGCTGTCATAGAAAAATACTTCCTCTGGTCTCTGCATGCTCTGTAACCAACGGCATGAAAGAAAACACCCTGTTTACTTGAGAGGCATCATCCATCACTGCAAAGAAGAAACACAGAATGAATATGTCAAACTTAATCACTTGTTATTATCTCTTTTTGCAGTGATGGGACTCCTACGCCAACCGGTTACATCTGACAGGAGCGCAACAGGTTGCTGACCACGCATACACACTCATACAGTACATGCTGTATATGTGATGGGTGCAGTTAGGGATCATACATATGCTACAATATATGCTCTTTGGATTATTAGCTGCTTACAAAAGTGGCTTCACTGCACAAATACATGAGTCAAATAGTTTTAGTTCTTTTCCCATTAAGTATATATGATAAGAACATACCTGTGGTGAACTTTGCTCGGCGATGAAGCTCCCGCTGCTCTCCCACGGCTTTCATCTCCATGATAAAAGCAGATCAAATGAGCAATGCAACCCCCCTCTACCCCCTCCTCCTTCGCTCATTCTCCCCTCTATAAGTTAACACATAGACAACTCACAAGAAGAGGATCAAAATTCAGAGAGCACCGACACAACATGTTGCGATGCTGTAATAATACATCTATGAAATCGTAATCATGAGGTGTATCATTTGAAAATGTGTGAAAAATATTGCGTCACATGTACTCAAGAGAGATTCTGCACATGTATGAATCTCTTCTTCTATGAATTTCTATACCTGATCTCAGACGTTTCGAGACTGATTTACCTTTGTAGAAATGCCTACAACTGCCAGATGCACACCTGTGACCAATAAAACATCAGTGCCTCTGGGTTATAAAAAGTGCACACACACACACACACACACACATACACACTCTATTGCTGCATCTAAAGAAGGTGAGTTATTGATGTTCACTGAACCATATTGACCGACAACTATATCTT
>CABFOQ010049663.1:0-25539 GCA_900660455.1 Gephyroberyx darwinii | reverse complement strand
ACGGTGATTTTACTGTACGTAAATTTTTATTCTTCTGTAACTGTTCTGTAATTCATGCCTGGCATTTTTATTTTTCATTTGAATGGGTTATCCTATTGTTATTTATTGTAACACTACTATACAGATATAAAACAACAACAGCAATACTACTACTACTACTAATAATAATAATAATAATAATGATAATAATAGTAATAATAATAATAATAATAATGATAAAATAGAAACTATTATTTTTTCATATTGTATTATTCAGTAAGCTAATACTTAAATTAAGTTTGTGTCCTTCTCCTTTATTTTAGGTTCTTTACTAATTAGAGAAGAAGCCAGTGCCATGTTACCACTGTGGATTCCACCTGGGAGTTTTCACAGGCCAACCACGAGCACGGCAAAATGGACTTATTGACTTATTTATCCAGTTTCTACAGGATGTGGGACTTTGTAATGCAAAAAGGATGGCTTGTGCAGTCCAACACCAAAAACATAAAAGAATAAGATTACTGACTTCTGTCTGTTATAGTACCAGGGTTGCCTATATCTTAGTATGAGTGGTCCCAAAGGGTTTCAAGCCTCTAGCCCTGTCAATTTTACAATTCCACTCTTTCTTCACTGAGCTACAAAGAAGCAGATCAGCCACGCTTGGGGAAGATAGCCCTGCAAGAAACACAGCATCTTTTGACTTTTTGATTAAACTCTTTCCATCTCACATGACCGCAGAGCATCATTATGATTCTAATTAATTTAGAAAAATGTATTTAGCACCAGGGATTCGGGGAGGTTGATTACCTTATATACTGCCAAGCCACTCAAAATACCCTCCGAGTGTATTGCAATTTAAATTTCATCATGAAGACAATTGTTTGTATTCAGATATCACAGATGGATTATATTAGTCATTGTCTCTGGCGCCAAAGGATCAGCAGGATTTATTTCATGGGGACAAATTCTTGACAAACAGCCACATAAGAAGTCGGGGGGTTCTTTTAACTTTTTGATTAACCTCCAGCTCAGTGACTTTATTACATTAGAAAATGCAAGTGCTGATGACGTTTGTGAGATTTACAATGCCGGTGTTGAAGAGGAAGGAACGAATGGGGTCGAACAGTTGAATTCAGTTAGTTTTGAAACAAAGTGATGAACACACTGATAAAATGCAATAGTAAAAACACAGAAAGAAGAGAACAAAAATGTGTACGACTGAGATTAAAAAAAGACCCAATGGACATCTCACCTCAAAAGACAAACAGAAACAAAACAAAGGAGAGGGTAGTCCATCTGCTGAAGGACACACATTTACGTAAGACATCTGGGGAGAGTGTTTGTCGTGAAGTAGATTACATTATATTACAGTCATTTAGCAGACGCTTTCATCCAAAGTGACTTACAAAGGTCCTTGGCACTGTGTGGGCATCGAACCCAAGACTGAGACTGATAAAATCCTCAACAGACAGGGGATGAAGGGGAGAAGCAGATGACGAGGAGGTGTTACAATGCTTCACATCCCATCTATAGTTCCAATTTTCAGTCAGAGTACAGTTCTCACTCCTAATGAACCATGCCACAGTTTGAGGACCAAGAAATTTTCAGGTATCTCCATGAGATTATTTGAGTTCGAATGGCATTGTTCTCACCCGCCGGTCCAAACGAACCAAACTAAAGGAGTTAAAGGGGAATTACGGTATTTTTAAACCTGGGCTCTACGTGAACAAATTTGTCATTTATACCGCAAAACAGGTACAAAAAGTTTGGTATTGGTCCGGTAGATCGCCTCAGCCGGCAGTTGCGAAACAGGCTGGTATGGCTGTAAGTACTTCCAATAAAAGTGCTTGTTTTTGCCACTGACAGGCTCAGATTGTTATTGGAAAAAATCTCACCTCACCTTAAACTTTCAGATTTCAGAGCAAGACTTCTCCTTGAGCGAGACTTCTGTTTCTGGTTAAACAAAGGTCTATCTCTGTAGCGATCCTTTCCGTAATGTTGTCACGCTCCACAATTTGAGTAAATTGAACAAACATGCTTGGTTTGAACACACCCTAATATTGCGGCAAGTAGAGTCTGGCTCACAACCTTTGCTGCATGACTCCCTCTCTCTCTCTCGCCCACTTTCTCATTCTCTTTGTATAATACCAAGCAAATGCGTCATGCCTTAATGCCTTATTTTAGCAGCTGAGATGAAAGAAGAGAGTTAGCGGAGGACTGATAGAAAGTGACAAAGGTCACCAGACGAGACATATGTGCCACTTTCCATCCGCTGCCTGAAGTCTTGCTCACTCAGCATGCAAGGTATGCAACAGCCAAGGAGCAGGTGGGGATGTCCAGGCTGGCCTAGAGGAGAGGAGGAGGAGGAGGAGGAGGAGGAGGAGAGAAGATCAAAGAATGAGCAGAGGGCATAGAGAAATGTGGAAGATTCACAGTCACGAGAGAGTGAGAGGTCAGGGGGTGGTAGTGAGGACAGGAATGGAGGAGGGTGGGGGACAAGAGGTGCACAGATTATGGATGGACCTGAACATCTAGATTAAGAGGGTCAGAGAAGGTCAAGAAGATGAGAGGGCATGGAGAAATATGCCAGTGGAAAAGAAAAGAAAAGAGACTGTCAAAAAGAAAGAGCAGGAACTGATAGAGTAATAGAGTCCACAGATTGCAGGTGATAGTGTGAGATGAGACCGAGTTGGAAGGGCTCGGGGAGAGATGAATGGAGAAAAACTGAATGTGGTATTTGGGGATACTAAGAGGAGTAACAGCCACGTTCTATGTGGAACACTGCAAAAAAAAAAAACTAGGTCAAGTGTGTTGTCAGATTTGTTAGTCTCGGATAGAGAATGAAGAGAAACTCCTCGCTACTAGCTTGGGCAGTTCTTCCTCTTCTTCATTTTTAGTGCAACAGAGTTTGAGAAGTCTGTCATATTTACTCCTATTACTATGACTGATGCTGTTCTTGGTAGATCAGCTGTTTATCATGCTCTCTATCATGAAAAACACCTGTGACATTAACTTTGTTTGTCATCTTGCATCAAAAAATATTAGATAATTGCATTCATAAGACTTGATATTGACACTGAGTGAAGATTTGCAGTAGGAAAGCTGAGGAAGAGGGCAGCCCCATCTACAGGTAATGCCTTGAGAAGAGTGTTTATCTCCTCAAGGATGTGATTGAAGTGAAATCTGTGATATTCACTGTGATACTCTTTGGAGGTCACTCGCCCAACAATAAGGCTTTTACAATAAGTAGCAGGGTTTTTAGAGACAGAAGGGCAGCTCAGCGAGCAGGCAGACTGTCCTTCAAATGGAAGGACGCGATGACGGCAAAGATCCGCCCCGATGAGCAAGACACTGAATCCCTACCAGCTCCAGGGGGGCTGTTCTGGAGACAACGCTGTGGAGAAGGGGCAAGCCAAAACAGCATTTTTCTTTCAGGTATCAATATAGTGTCATAGCGCCACAACAACAACAGTAGTGCAGTAGTAGATAGACAACCCTTACATGTAGGAACTAGGAAGTTTCCAGCATAAAGAAGATGTTGAACTGAACTGCTGCTGGAGTTTAATCAAAATGAGATTTAGACCATTTTAACAAGTGACACCCAAAATGATTGATGGTAAAAAAAAAAAAAGGTACTTTTTAAAGGATAAAAAGTAGTTTACATCCTTGGTTAATAAAAGGAACACTTGTGTTATGGCCTGGTTCTCTAAACTGGATGGTTTTTTTTAGGACTCATATATGAACAGCGTGTTGAAAACTTCTCTGTGATTATCGCTCCAGCTTGAAGGTACAAAACTTTCCGGTTCCCGCTTGTCAGGGCTGTACTTCTACTCCTCGAAAAGGACCGCAAAAAAAGAAGACAAGACAGAATCCTAAAGACAGCTTATCGCATCATGCAACATCACTAATACATAAGAGATCAAAACAGCGTGGAGATAACGCGTCAACACGCTCAAGCTGCTGCAGCTGCATGACAACTTTCATCCTGATTACAGAGGATTACATTTCCACTCTAAGACAACTAGTGATGTGGTGGGGAAAGAGAGGAGGGTTACAGTAGTGGAGTGTGATATATATATGTGTGTGTGTGTGTGTAAACTATAATTTCACTGCATATTGTACCTCCTATGTGACTCCCAGCAGCATTTAAGACAGAATTAGAGAAAAAGGTTTGTTAGAAACTGACAAGCCACAACACCGACAGGTAGGCTGGCAAACTAAAAGGAAGAATGAGGTGAGGTAGATGGAGAATGAGACAGACATCGAGGGACGAGGAGAAAGACAGAGAGAAAAGAGACGTCAGTGGGCTGAGATGCCTGCAATATGGAGGCAATGTTATTGTTAACATTTACTGATTAGCTTTGCCTATGAAGATATGAAGAAGAGATTGGTTTAATTGGACCTCTGGATCCCTATAAGATTGTTAAAGCCATTTTAGTCAACACAGGCTCAACATCACTGGTGTTCTGCCAAGACATATACTCTCTAAAGGATGTGTTTGCTCGGCGGTGTGTCCTCCTCGGTTTGGATGATTTTGTTATTTTCTACCCTGCCGTGAAATCGGGGTGAAGACACCTCCGGGGGATTTTTGAATTTTTTTTTAATGGGGAACCAATTTTGGCGTAGTTTCAAACGGTAAAACAACATTTAACATACCGTGCCTCATAACGAACAGAGATCACGCTTGTTTGTGATTGATTCTACGAGGACATCAGACTATACATTTGTCTACTCTATTATTTATACAAGAACACACACCACCGGCGAAAACACATTTTTTAGCTAATAAAAACTTTGGCTCAACAAATGTTTGTTAAGGACGCTGCTACGCCGTCACCTAATGTCAACTATATGGCTAGCATGTAACCCTGCAAATACCACAGACAGAAAAGGGAGGGATGGAGGAAAAAAGCAGAAAAGGGAGGTAAGCATACAGAGATATAGGAAGTGGGGGCCGGAGGGAGGAAAAGATGCAGAAATAAAGGTAGGGAGGGAGGAAGAGAAGCAGTGGGACAGACAGAAGTGGAGCAGAATAATGGGATAGCATTGGCTTGCCGGATCAATTCCCAGCCCACACCCCATCAGTCACAGCAATTATGCATGGCGCCATGAGAGATTGACTGTTAAAAATAAAAACACGACCTCTGGATCCACTTAATTCTAACAACACCGCTCACCTCACCTCCAGAGGTACCAGGGTATCCCACTGTTAAATACACTTAACACAAAAAAAAGGACAGAAACAAAATGAAGAGGGGTGCTACCTCTGTCTTGTCACTAAGGGAATTGGGTGTCTTGCTCAGTGAGGGGAGGTGGGAGTTAAAACAGGGAGAGGCAGAGAGATGTGTGTGTGTGTGTGTGTGTGTGTGTGTGTGTGTGTGTGTGTGTGTGTTGACATGTGGAAGGTTTCCCACAGCTTGTATTTAGAGTGCTAGTGTCTCACCCAGATATAATTTGAGTGGAAAGGAATCTAATCCAGGCCTGAGAAGCAGAGCAACATCTTCTCTCTGTCTGCCGTCCAGGAATGTGACAAGGCTATTCTGGCTAGTCTACCAGGTACCTTGTTTACGGAGAGCATATAGTGGGTGACGTATGCACGTTGGTGATCACCATGAGGCAAACGACAACCAACGTCAGCTAAAAATATGTATTTGTTTAAATTTGTCTTATTATTTGTCTCAGATTTTTTATATCAGCTTAACAAGGTAGGTATTTCACAAAAAGGTGGCTACGGTCGGGTGGATGAGTTCAAATCTGCTTTTTTGGACTACACCCAGACTAGCTATCACACTGTAAACGGGTTTCTGCAGACACTCTGTGCAAAGGCCAGAAACTCTGAACTGGCTGAAGAAGCTTTATTTCCCACACTGAGTAATAATTTATATATGTAGCCTGTCTCACATCTCTTTCGCTGTACATAAGCTTTAAAAAATATGTGCTGCACAATAAGAAAATTGTACTACACATAAAATTTTAATCTGTACAAATACTTTTGGCAACCTGAAATGTAGGATAAAAGCCTGTAGTTCTTTAAATATTTATCCACTATGGCTGAAAATACCCTCTAGTTAGCTTGCTGCTAACTACAATTCCTGGGTTCAAACCTGGCCTGGGATGTTGCATGTCATTCCTCCCTCTCTAATATAAACTATTTCTTCCTTTTTTTAGAAGGGAGAGGACACTATCGCCAATGGGAGATAGCGTAATCCGAAGCATCCTGAACAAAGCTAAGGTCTTAACGGTACGCTAGGCAACTTTGCACATTGGCGGCTCCAAATGGCAGCAAGAGGCAACTGTTTGAAAACTGTTTTCATTTAAACACCCAGAAATCATGCGACGTTCATGTTTACCAACCCGGGCCGGTCTGTGATTTATATATATATATATATGTGCTTTACACCAAAGGAAACCAAAGGGACGAGCGAGGCAAAAGATCTAACACTAGTGAGTCCAACTCCCTGTGGACGCAAAGCTTGCTCTCTGCCCTTTATAGGAGACATACTAATCTTGCCTAGTGTAGCTTTAAGATAATTCGCAAGTGCTAAAAAAGAAAGTTCATAAGCAGTGTTGTAGAAGTTACAACATGCTGGGCTTTCTCTTTGTTATGGCGCCCCTCAAGCCTCATTAGGTTAAATTACAGAGGCCCCCTGTTGGCTATCGACTCTCAGCATGGTAAGAGTAGCGAGTAAGGGAGAGAGAGCGAGGCAGAGATGGCACATTCATCCTGTAGATTAACCACGTTGTCCCAGTCCTCTCTCTGGGTATAGCTCTAATGACCCAGAGGCGAGTCGTGCAGAAGAAGTTATTGCTGTAGACTGATTATTAGTGCTCACCTCAGTCTGGGTTGGCAGTGCTGTTCTTTGCTTAAAGCCCCAATTTGTAGGACAATAGTCCATCCATTTAAGTATAGCAGAGACACTGAAATAAGTGAGGTCAGTTGGTTATTGCTGCAATCTATAAGAGGGTGTCTGCGTGCATATGTCCTCAAATCCACCAAGGCGCTTCACGGTGCTTGTTCAGTGATTAGAGACTGCAACTTTATCACAGAATCTGTTAGCGCTAGCAAAAAGCAAAGTGTGCTTTTCAGGTTCTCAAGAGTGCTGTTCATTTTGGATAGGATTACTGTGTCCCTTTTTTCGGCCCCTAAGTAGAAGGGTTGTGTTTAGCTGAAAACCTTTATTCCCACTGGGCCGTTGCTATATTTGGTTTTTGCTAGAGCTGCAAAAAGGAACGTGGGGTAAGGTTTTCTTTTTGTTGCGTCCCGGTGTGGTGTCGTTTTCACTGAATACAACAACACTGAACCAGAAGACGTTTACTGATAGATCAAGACGGCGTTCAACTGAATTTACACAAGCAAAGAGCAATCTGACTTCTTACATAGTATGGGACAAAGGTCTGAGTTCATCATTCGAGTGATATTATTGCGTCTCAGATCTGACATGGAGCTGATATGTCTGTGATTTGCCACTATCGGATCCAAGTCTTGTAGCGTTTACATGTCATTTTCTCACTACAAAACAAAATCTATTTAAAAATGAAATTACTCCCTCATGCACAGCTTTATGTCAATTTGACCATAATAAACTTGACAGAAGGGCAGTGTTGGTTCATAAGGACACCTCAGGACCTCAACGGTGCTGAACAGACTGATATTACCTCACATTAGTACCATTGTATTCTTGCCATATTTCAAATGTTACAAGCTGTACAAGCTAAACTGGTTGTTCACATTAATAATAAGATGATGATGGAGGAGGATTATTAGTATTAGTAGTAAAAGCAGTAGTAGTTGTAGAAGTAGTAGTAGTTGTAGAATACAGCAGTCATAGTAATGGACTTCTCAACATCATCACTAATATAAATAGCTGACAACAGTGAGCCAACTCTTACATGTATCTGATCTGAGTCGCATTAAGAATGGTGCGCCGACACCAAATTTCATATCAGAACATTGTTTTTCACTTGAACCTGTCGTGTTAAGGCAACCTCTGACTGTCTATCTTTAAATGACGTCTCCCCAAGAATTGTCAGACTTTATTAGAATTAGTAGTGCAAACTGCTTTCTTCTGAAAATGACACGTTAAATCACTGCTGCCAATATTCTTCATCATCATTATCAACATCACATTTCTGTAGCCTGCCAATCTTGTGATGAAACTCAATTTATTGTGTTTTGCTCCACTGAATTGCTACAGTCACATTTGTATGAAGACGGGGAAGAAACTGCCCATGGATTCTGAGTGAGTGTACACACTGATACCCTTTTCTTTGTTTGATGTATTGACTTCAGGTCTGAAGGAAACATTCAGCATCCAGAAGTGTCACCTTTTCAGCTATTCTCCTACTGAGCCAAATATCAGCTCCAGATTTTATGGCTTTTATGGCTGGGGGGATAAAGGCTTAGGCGAAAACAGACTCTGCCTTTATCTATGGCTTTTTTAAGATTTTGTTTCTATCCAGTCAAGTATAGGAGAAAGCCTTTCATAGTGGAGAAACAGAAAGAGGATTGGGAGAAAATAATGTGGATCAATATATTTTTTTAAGATTTTAAAGCTCCCCAGCTAGCACTGCTTATAACTGGAGGATAATCACCCAATTCATGAAGTTGGTTAAGACATACTGTGCATTTAGCCACTAAAATCCTGCCCTGCTTTGTGACACTCTCAAATCTGCTGTGGTATTGTAGGAACAAACTGCTCTTCTGTATTTCCAAAGACAGAGAATGGGCTGAATGTATGACAAAAAAAACTTCCAAAATTGGTTCAGTCCAAGGATTTCAAGCATCAGAGGTACCAAATCCCCTGTACCAACTGGGACAGTGAGAAGGAGCATTGGCTAAGGCTCCCACTCACATTATTGGAAGAAATTCATCTCAGCAAATACCCTTTGCCAGCACAAGATCATATGCCTTAATATTGAGTTCAAGAGGACTATTTTTAGGGTCAGTGGTTGATTCCACACTCTGAACTATGAATCAAGAGCACAACTGTTACAAGTCCACAGATTTCCTAAGATATAGTATAGAGTATTTTTTTCTGGATATCGTTTCAGTAGAAATCAGGAGGTAAATCCTCCCAAAAAATGGAAAAGCATGTCTGGTTTTATGGATAGTGGCAGGAGCAGGATTGTCCCCATTGTATTTGAGAGGTTACAGTAGATTGTAGACATACAGACAGTTCTTTTAGGGTGGATGGCGTCCCTCTTGTTGGCAAAAATAATTCAATCATACATCAATCATCTACACATCTTCCTCTTGCTCTAACTTGCTTTCATGAAAAAAAATCGTTCTCTCTCCCTTGTTAATTTGGGGAAATAATGAAATCTATGAACGTGTGAAGGCTTGTGCTAACAAATAAGAAGATTGAGGAAATTAATGAACCATAGAATATAATGAGCACAAAATACACAATTGTTAAAGGTGACTAGTGCAAGAAATAATGAAGATAAAAACTGAGAACTGAGAAGTAGACGTGTCAGGACCTTCCTTGTTGTTGTTATGACAAGCATTGGGCATAATTAAAACTGTGTAAAAATGCTATTAAAAGGTTTGGCATCATCTTCCAGGACATACTGCAATACCCTATATTCTTGTGGGAGACCGGTGGGAAAACTGCTGCTGGTTCAAGTTGTTCACAGTTAATAACTACAATAGAAGTGAAATGGTCCAAAATGGTCAGAACAGGTATAGATGTTGTAGCAGACTGAGGGGAGGTTGTGGGTGAGGTGTAGGCTGGAAGCAGGAGAGACTTGAGCCTGTGGGCTGGTTCTTCCTGTATCCAGCACCGACTGCAGCCAATTAAGGCTGATTGCAGCCAAGTCTTTTAGCCTGTGAGTGTCTCAGGGAGAAAGTGAGCTCGACAGGAGATGAGAGAGTTGAGGTAAACTGTGGACAGTATGGAGTAAAGAGAGTGTGCTCCCTTTCCCATTACCTGATGTTATAGGTAACTATATTTTTCTGTAAAAGTATCCCAGGGCCACAACAGACAAATATACAGGCACAGGGAGGGGAGTTCACTGGCCGGCACGCTGTTTTATTTGTTAACACACAAGGGTGCAAATTGCGCGTCTGAACTGGTGTGTAATAAATACCTTTTTTTAAGGGAAGGACTGGCCATCACCAACATTGGTCCCCTGCCCCCCCACCTTCCAGACCAAACTTGCACCCTTGTTAACACACAATATCAAACAACCGCCTCTTGACTGCCGCTTTTCAGCTCAGCTGAAAGCTCTAGCACAATTTCCATGACCAATATTTGTCAGAGTCTTATGTTGCAAATGTCACATTTTATACGCTGAATATCTGATCTGAATGTCCCAGGTCTGATTTCTGGCTACAACTATCACGTAGGACCGATATCAGGACATTTAGAATTTGGGTTTTTATTCCTCAAAGGGAAGGGGATCAATGAGCAGCCAAGCTTCACATTAAACTTCACTGGTTCGAGAAAAGATTATTAAAAAAAGTTCCATGACATTTCCAAAACTATATGGACATTTTCCATTTTCCATCGCTTGTCCAGGCCTGGAAAATGTTCATGGTCATACAAATATCAGAGTACAAGCTTATCCGGGTGTAACCAAATTATGAGGTTTACATGCTTCAGCCTAAACCAGGTTAACTGAGTAACCGGGTTAAGGGTGGACCTGTGCATGCGTGTGCATCACTATGCATCACTAATAATCGGTCTGTTCAAAGCCCTATGAATAATGTATGAAGTGAAACCTTGTCACTTAGCGAATTTTACCAAACCCCAAAACCTTCCCAGGAATGTATTGCCTGGAAACATTAATTTAGGAAGCACTGGGAAATAAAGACATAACATAACAGACGTAACATTGCTGCTAACCATCCTCTCAGAAGTCCATATGGTACATCAAAGTTTCTCTATTTTACTGTTGTTGCGTTTGGCTTTGAGCTAACAGATGAGCTAAATCTGATGCTAATGTGCTAAATGGTAAGAGATACTGAATACGTGTGCTAGTGTTTTTTAAGTCCTCGGGGGGGGGTTCGCATTATTGGAGCGCTTGCACGTCCAATCTCAACGCCATCTAGCGTCTCATTGGATTATGATTATGACTTATTAAATAACAATGTCCAAAGATTGGCATACATTGTTTACACACATAAACAATATATTCTGATGGAATAATATTTTGGGGGGCCTAGAATACAATCTCAGTCAGCTGGACAAATGTTAATAGATGACCAGAATGCTAGTCTGAGTGTTTGTGAGAGGTTGAGTCAGAGAGAGGGCTATCAGCAGCTATGGACACATTCATAATCATATTTATTATATTTAGGAAACTTAAAAACACCAACACTGCTGAATCCAGCATGTGCACGTGCATGTGCTTGTGTGTGGGTGTGTTACTTGTTATGACACACTATGTGGTAATGGCCCTTATATGCTAAAAGCTGTACATCTTAACATAGCCGGTCCCAAATGACTGTGGCAAAGGAGAATTATTAGAGCACACATGGACTACCCGGTATGTGTGTGTGTGTGTGTCTCTCTTCACTCATCACTCACTCATTTACTCTCTCTCACACACACACACACACACACACACACACACACACAGCACCAGGGAGAGAGAGACCGAGAGAGAAAGAGAGTTAAAATGTTTCTATTTCAGTGCTCTTTGGCCCCCCAGTCAATGAGGCAACCGCATCCATCTTGCTCCAGGCGTCAAGCGTTCAGTTCCCATCCAATCTAACACCACAGAATCTCATTTGGGAAATGTCAATACAAAATCTGGTACAATGGCTGTAGTGAGAGGCCACTGTTCCAATCAGATTTGAAATGTATCTCTTATAATCCTCGTAAGTCTCCTGGATGTTTTGGGGATGTCAATAGGGAATGCTAGCTTAGCTGTTCACAATTAAAGATGATGAACATAGCACGCCTTAAAGGGTAATTCTGGTATTTTTAAACCTGGGCTCTATTTGTACATATTAGTCATTTATACCGCAAAATAGGTAGGAAAAGTTTTGGAATGTACAAATAGAGCCCAGGTTTAGAAATACCGGACTTCCCCTTTAACATGGACTATTTTTAAAGAGAAGGAGCAGCATGACACGGATAAAGATGAAGAAGAATTGGAGATGAAAATGAGAAAGGGAACTGAGAAACAAATGTCCTATTACCCAAAACCCACCAGTCAGACCCATAACACTGGCCTGCTGATGTGTCAGTCAGCTGTTTCACACACAGAGAGGCAGGGTGAAGCAGGGACAACAGGGGACCGATACCCAGTCCTGCCCCACTCATGGGTTCTCATCCAGCCCAAGACATTTTAGATCAGTGGGCAACCAAATCTAAACATCTAATGTATCTTTTTGTTTGCCTGCCATGCTGTTAGCCATGTTGGCTTTTACATAGGCCATCATGTTAATTAATAACATTGTGATGCTAACAGGCAAATTATTGCTTCTCTCATTTAGTTGAATGCAGGGTTTTTGTTCATATCTGGTTTTGTAAATTTCTGCAATAAAGATTAATTTAAAAACTCCACAGGATCCTCTAGGGGTGTTGTTTTTCCAGAGAGCTGATTGACGAGGAGGCGGGCTTTTTAACCTGCTTCAGAGCAGGTTAGGTGTGCAGTTACCATGGTGACATACCCCACTATAAAGTGAACCACCCTCATGAGCATGAAGAGCCAGGGTTAAGTTAGCTGGCTAACCCAGTAATCTTGCTTCATGAGACCCCAGGATATTGATGAAGGGCTGGCAAAGCATCACAGTGCTAAGGAGAAGGAGGAGCATGACAGTGAAAATGGCAGTGATGAGGAGAATGGTGACAGAAATATACATTAATATTGCACTAATGTAATAAACATTTTATGTTTGTGTAGTTAGTTGTTTCTATATAGTAAAAAAACAAACATCGTACTAAGCAATTGGATGAAGAAAGGTCTTCGCTAAAAGCCATATGCTATCTTACACAACGACAAAATTAGGTCAGTGTTACTAAAGTTGGGCAAAGCAAAGTGTAGGTTTGTTTTCAGTTTTCATTTCAGTTACAGGCATTTCAACTGACAGACACTTGGATGGGAACGGATATCCCAGGCAGCCATGTATGCCTCCTCTATTAATTTTAATGGCAAAAAAGCCAATCTTCTTTTATCATCTCATGTATTGCCCTTAGCCAGTGTTTCTTTAACTAGCCTTCATACGCTACACGTGCTACTGGGAGTTGGTATGGTATAAGAGCCCCAGGGTGTATAGCTCTGCCACTCTCTCTCTATATATAGTGATAATATAAGGAGTCTATCCAGGGTAAAAGATAAATGTTTCAATAGAAACACCCTGGAGCATTCAGAGCCTGGCTGTCACAGGGGTCCTCCTCTGGAGTCTAGATGCATCTGTTTATGTATGTGTGTGTGTGTGTGTGTGTGTGTGTGTGTGTGTGTGTGTGTGTGTGTGTGTGTGTGTGTGTGTGTGTGTGTGTGTATGTTTAAAAAAAAATCTCATCTCTCACCTTAGCTCTTATTTTATTATTTTTTCCAAGCAATTCTCTCTCACATCATCATTCTATGGTCACAGGAATATTGTCTGGGTGCTTTGCTTGTAGTTTTTGTGATCTAGGAATTCAAGTTTATTCTACTGTTGTACTCAGTCACTTTGGATAAGAGTGGCAGCTAAATGTGAAATGTGACTGTCAATGTGTGTGTGTGTGTGTGTGTGTGTGTGTGTGCTCTTATACTTCTATTGTTATCAGGACCAAATGGTTTCGCAAGGACAGAAATATGAAGATAATCCTCCAAAGTGAGGACATTCCTGGCCTCACATCCCTACACTGAGGTAAGGACAATAGGGGAAAAGCAAGAAAGTAAAACACATTATGTCAGTTTTCTTCTGCCTCCTAACTCAAGGTCTGAAATTTTAAAGGGCTAGCGAATCAAGTGTATTCACTCTTGACAGAATCTACATTAAAATGAAGATTATATCGCTACAGCAGGCTTTTTGTTGCTGAAGAGAACATTTCCTCAAAAGCCAACTGTGCACTGACAAATCACAGTTGAATGAGGGAGGTGCTTTCTTGGATTCAAAACACAAAAATGCCTGTCTGAATAAATGGTAGCAGCCTAAGACGATGAACTGAATGTAAATTGGAAACTTTGAAAATGCCACCTGTCACTTCAGTGACAAAGGAAAGGACTGCTACTTCCTTTAAGCACTGATGCAGTATATCAAACATAGCAAGAGCTTGTTGGAGGGCATGCTCACATACGGAGACTATCGATATTCCAGACACGTACACTCCTTCTGGTAAATGTTTAGCTTCCAGGGTGCAGTACAGATACCGAAGAGGACGTGGACAAAGACTACAGCTATCATCGGAAAAACTATAATATATAATACAATAATATACAGGAATCATATAAAACTACAATATAATTTGTAATAGTTACCAGTGGAAAGACATGTTCAACATTAGGCAAAACACGTTCAATGTGTTTGAATGTCATTTTTCAACTTCTACAGATAAACTAAAAACCTCATGAGACGACTTGACTCCCCTCTGTGTACTGTGACACATCTGGTGAGGAAATCAGTGACAAAAATTTTGAACAAATAATGTTTTTCTTTTTTATTGGCAGTGTTTAATTTCCACAGCATTTTTAAAAATGAGTCATAGGCTTTTGACAAAAATAGCTTTTAAATTTAATAAGATCAGATCAGTCATGGCATAGTGATTACATTTATCCAGTTATTTATCATAAGCCGTGAATCATATGGGTTATGATGAATACATCCACGTCAACAGTTCAACCTTAGAATGGCAGCACTCATTTTTCAATGTTTCTGTTTTTGATCTCTATACTCAACAAATAACCTTTTTGTCAGACTAATTTCATAACATATAATTAAATCAGTCAAGGATAGCTAATAAAAATCATCAGGACCTTCACCTGTATTACCTTCAGCATTTTTTTTTCCAAAACGCTGAAGGGGAAAAAGCAATTCCAAGTGCAAAAGAAGACCTTCGCTTGCAAGCTAGAAACATTTTAGAGGGTGTGAATATATTTTTTGTAATATTGAGCACTGAATGATCAGTGACCCCACCCTCCCAAAAAAAAAAACTCTTGCTGACATTGGCATCCTCTTTAACTGCAATTAACTTCTCGACTCACCCTCTCTCTATCACTTACTGCTCTCTCGCTCTCTTACACACACACACACACACACTCTCTCTCTCTCTCTCTCTCTATTCCTCCTAACTCGCTCTGTCACTGTCTACCTGACTTTGCACTCTATATTCTCCAGCTGCCTTTTCTCCCTCACTCTTTACTCTCTTGCTCTCACATAAACACTCGCTTACTTTCTGTTTCTCCTTTGTCATCCAGGAGACTTTGTTCTGTGCACTCGCTGTCTTTCTCTCACCGTTTACCTGCAATAATTATGTCACGATGCATCACATACGTGTACTGTGCACATAACGTTAGCTACCCTCTCTTTTTAAGGTTACTTTGCAACTGGCCAGATAGTTCAGTTTTTCTAGTGGCTGGCTGTTAGCTAGCTCGTTAGCTTCAAGGTGTCATAAGGTGCAGCTGGTTTTGGCAGATTTTTTATCGTACTGGAAGAACTGCCAAACGTTACACTTCCTTCTCCCCGGGCCCAGACCTGATTCTGCCATTGTTTTTTTGCAGCTTTTAGCGTTTCTCTCATTCATTGTTCACGAGCCATGTGCCATATTTGTTGCATGAAAATTTAAATTTGAAATTTGAAATTTGGGATTCAGTTGACAGGTGCTACGTACTGTGGTAAACCGTAGTTTGTGATTGGATGATTATAAAACATGTCACAAATTATAAGCATGCCTTTTCGCTGTTTTCTCTGTCAATCACTCTGATTAGTTAAAATGACATCTCACTCTCATCAATGGTGATGGTGGAAAAACATCTGTTGTGGTGGGCTTTTCTTTCATATTTCCATGAATACTAGAATGAGATAAAAGAAAAAAGAAAAAAGAAATCATATATTGTCATAGGACAGAAAATGTGCTCGTCATAGTCTCATAGACAATATTGCAAAAAGCCTTTGTCAACGAGCATTTTAGTCATGAAAGTTAAGTGACTGTGGCAATGGCAGGCCAGGGGAGGGTTTTGAACAGCCCACATCTTGAGCTCATTCACTGTCACACCTGATGACAATCCCAGCTCGTCAGCAGAGGCAGCCTCAACCGCAGAAGGAAGTCAGTGTGGCTTGAGCTTGTTCGCCAACCTCATGCTAGCTTCACTTTGCAGCCACAGGCATCGACTGACTGGCTGCCCGGACACACATGCCTCCGCCCTCCACCTTCAAAGTTCACCTCACTGGACCCTGGAGACACCCTGCACTTTCCACCGCTCCTTCCCCGCACTACCCCCTATGTTTGTGTAATAAATTCCCCTCCGGGGCTTGTTTCCATCACATTTGCTGTGTTGTCTTGTTGTGTTGCCCAACTGGTGTTTCCCCGACGCCACGGTGACATTCATGAATTCACAATGCAACCATAGAGAGAGAAGTGCATTAACTATGACCTTGTCGACCCTGTGCATACTGACATTTTCTTTCATGTCACATGATTATGGGAAATCTGCAAAGACAGCAGACGCAGACACAGCACTACTCCGCACGGATTGTCAGTGAGCTCATGGCCTGTTTTGCTTATGGGCCGATGGCAGTAGTCCTTATTGCACATGACAGCTTGACTCAAACGTGTGTGAGTAAAGGTGTGAGTGTGCATGCAGTACACAGTACAGTCAATGCGCTGCACATGGCATGCATACACACGTATACACATAGATGCAAAAATGTGTACATTCAAAAAACAGATTTTCACACTTTTTTGCAACATAGCATATGAATAATGCCATACTGTGTGTTTTGTCCCAATCTAAACATTAAGGCATGTGTTGAAAATGACTCATCCTTTAAACACACACACACACACACATAAAATACTAATTCCCTCCTCAATGATATCAGCGCCTGTCTGTGCCAGAACTGTGAGGACTGGCTGGTGAAGAGAGAAACGGTGAGCTGCCAGCCAGGAACAAAATGAGCAGAGGGAAAAGTCAGCATGTGGCAGAATGAAGGGATATCTGCTGTCCTGTCCATCACACACACACACACACACATACACACAGATGAGCACACTGAATATATAACTGTACAGTACAGTACACTAGCCTCAGCTGTGGAAAGGGGCTGCACTGTCCATTACTCACTTACAGTATATGAGCATCACTTTATAAAAATACTATATATAAATATTACATAAACCCCCACATAATTGGATATATACATACCTTTATTATTTATTATTATACAGTAGATTTTGATAATAATTAAATAGTAGTTGGTCATATTGTGACATTGTGTTCAGCGTTTTGATAGCAAAGTATATATGGGTTGTTGATGCAAACCGTTAAATAAAATGGAAAGTGATTTCAATGAAAACATATCACTCTGATTGATTGTGCAAGGGCACGTCACCACCACACACTGATCTCTGCTAGGGATCAAACTTGGCGACTGTTAGTTGATGTATGTTTGCTACCCCCAAACCAGGTCATTTTATTTGTCTTCAGCTTTTCCCTTATTGTTGTTGTTGTTATTGGCTGTACACTACAGATAACGAAAGGTGGTAGTGCCCCCACAACAAAAAACCCAGGAAAATGTAATGAAATGTATGAAAATGTAATTTCTTTCTCTTCTGCATTTAGTTTGTATTTCACTTGGAGATCCACAAGTAATCAAAAGCAGGGAAATATTCTATAAATATTAAATATCTATCTCCAACTGTCTCTTGTCGGGGTGGTGCGTGTGTGTGTGTGTGTGTGTGTGTGTGTGTGTGTGTGTGTGTGCGTGTGTGCGTGAGCGAGAGAGAGAAGAGAGAGAGAGAGAGAGAGAGAGAGAAAGATTAACTACTGACTGTAAATAGATTTGAAATCAAAACTCTGGGTCCTGTCATCCCCGTACACCATGTCTCTGAGTAAAGCTATAGGTAGTCCACCATATGCACTTGTTTGCACTTCAGCCTTATCTCAGCCGTTACTGGAGCTTCAAAAATTAGTAGATAAGTATAAATAATGTACATGTAAACAGGCTACTCTGTCATCATGGTTCAAGGTCAGGATGTCTAAGCCATTTCCAGACTGCAGGGCTAGTCTGCATCCATGATGCCCTGACCAATGTCCACATGTTCATACAGCGAATGGGAAACCCAGACAACAAAGCAAACTACAGTTCAGATTGGTTTGCTTTTTCTTTTAAGATAATCTTCATGGTATTTTGCCTTGATTTGATAGAGATCAAGTAGAAAGAGACAGGAAAGATTGGGAGAAAGAGGAGGATGACATGCGACAAAGGTCCCAGGCCAGAAACCAGGATGTCACAGTCACAGGACACACCCAGAGTGGTTTGCTTTTATGTAACAGTTCACCTCTGAAATGCTAAATATCCATTTAGGGGAGAAAAATCACTTCCTGACGTTCATTATTCCACATCTCTAAAATGTAGGATCCATCTTGTCAAAGTGTTCATGTATCAAACCAAGGACTAGTAAAAAAGTTAAAAAGTACCATCATTTGTTTTGATTATGTGTGATCAATCATTTTGTAGGAGTTGGAGTCACATTTTTCAAACGGCGGACATCTCATTTTCAAAGGACACTTTTCATTTGGTTTGGAAGTATGAAAGCAGTTGGAGGTTAATACGATCTTGGCAGAGTCAGGCACACATTTCAACATCCTTTAAAGTATGCTTGTCTATTCTGCGAGCTCCCTTCAGACGTGAAATGACTTGAATATGATGGTATCTCTGGCAGCAGATTTGACTTGTATGAGTTTATCTGACAAGGATGGATGACATCAATTAACAGATCTGTAATTATGGCGCAGATAAAGAGTCTTTCATCTTTAAGAAGATTTGTTGTTTTTTTAATCTCTAGGGGCCATATTCACAAAGCTTGTTATCTTACTCCAAAAGCACTTTTGTACAACGCCACAAAGCTAGTTCTATATGAAATGTTATACACCGTGCAACCCTGACCAAATTTTAATTGAGAAAAAATTGGCGCTATTGATCTCGCTGCTAAGCAACTGACTGATCAGTTGATGAACAGATTAAATAAAATAAACAGGCAACACATTACTCTGAACTCTGGTTTCTAACACATCCATAACACCTGAATGAAAGCTTTATAACAGTTATAACTGTTCATGTATGATTTAATCCTCTCAACTCTTGTGTCCATGTAAAATTTCCATCATTTGTGACCATTTCTCCTCCTGGGCACATTCACATCAAGCATGTTTGGAGCACCAAATAACCGCACCGAGACCGGCTGAAAATGTGGTTTCTTTTCCAAGCAAACTGCAGTGCGGTTCATTAGGAGTGAGAACATAATCCACACCAACTACAGGAAACAACCCCAAATTGCACACACTGTTATGGGTATAGAGAGACAGACGTTACCGTCGGATAGTCAGCAGTTACTCATGTTTGGAAAGCTTTGCATGACAAAATGAACCAAGGACAAGCTCGGAGTCAAGATGAGTCAAGTCTTCTACTTCTGTTTCTAGCGTCCCTTCTTTGGTACAAGCCACAGTCTCGACTGATGCTCATAGTCATCTATGTCTTCATTCATTCTTCATTCTTCTCAATTAAATTACAGCAAAGAGTTTTTCAAGTTTCAAGTTTATTGTCACATACTAGATAACAACGCAAACATCATTACCAGTAGTGAAATTCTTGTCCTCCGGGTCAACTCAACTTAACACAGTAGTAAAAAGTCAAACAAGTAAAAAAAATAGGTAATAATACAGTAAGACAATAAGTAAATAATTAAGTAAATAAGTAAATAAGTAAATAAGTAAAGTGCAAAAGTAATAAGGTGCAAAATAAAGTATAATAAAGAATAATAATAGAGATAGTCAACTTGTGAGTGACTTTCGTTTAAAAGCCCCGGTTTGCTTGTAATTGGGCAGTGTGAACACTACGGTTTAAACCAAAGAATACAAACTGTAGGTGCGATCGCACCCTGGGACGGCGTGTTGACATCAGGGTTTCGTAGTCTTACCAACGCACTGATGTAACGACAGCCTGAGAGAGTCTCAGCAAAAACATGTCACCCAGATCTCCTTTCAGAGGGCATTCTACTGGGTCAGCCTGGAGGGCGGATCACTGTGATGTCACAAACCCTCAGCACGCATGACAGCATTGTGACATCAACCTGTCATAGAGGAAGTGGTCTCGGGCTGTGATATGGTCTCTCATTAAAAAAGCTCAGCCTCTGCCATTGTGACAGATTTTTTCTCAGTCTCTCTGCCGCCTTCTCCGCCTGTCCTTTTTCAATTCAAAGCATTGCTAAAGCACAAGAATATCCATGAGCATATTTTTAGCCTATGTGTGTGTGTGTGTGCACGTGCGTGTGTGAGTGTACTTGTTTGTTTCAGTTGCTTGGCTATGGAGGATCTGGGTTGTGGCATATGCAGCTCTGATATCTTTACACCAATATTCAGAAGATGACCGCATACTCCTTTTATTGTCGAGATTTCTATGTGTTATCTGGTTCATATCAATTCTTAACACCTGATCATCAGCATCATAACAACTATGGCACGCTGATAAATATTTGTGACTACTCCCCATCTATCTCCTCACCAACTGGTGATTACAGATCCTATACAGCTCTGTCTCTGCTTCATATAATAAAGATATTGTGCTACAATTCAACTTTATTGATTGATTTTTGGGATGGCCAATAATGACCCTGTAAACTTTCAAAGTGAACCAGTCCAGCTCAAATTAACACAAGTCTAGGGTTTGCCCCAAATTTTGAACTGAAGTATTAAAGGATATTCTTCCATGTACATATATGGAGTGATGTGTACAGGATGTATTGCACTGCCTCACTGCACCGTATGTCTGGTCCTGTTAACCTTGCATCTTGTGCATTAGTAAATGCTGTGGATCTGTGTAAGTCGCCAGGATATCTCAGCACCAATGTAGAAATCTAATTTTCAGCAGTCTTTGGTCTGACTTTGGCCTTGCAACCATGTGAAACTGCAATACTTTTTTTTTTTTCTCTAGCTGATAGAAACACATTTGTGTATTTAACCACCAGTCATGCAGGGCAAGGATCAGATGATACATTTTTTCATTACTGGATAGTAGAAAACCCCACATAAAACAGATGGTGGGTAATGAAATATAGTTATGCCTGTATTCACTTTCACTGACATTCACCTGAGCCTCTGCTTCTATTTAAAGCCACCAGTGTAACAAAAAAACACACACAGACATCCATGCCTGTAGGCATACGCACCCACACTTGCACAGGCATAGACGCCGAAAGCAAAATACAGCTAATTTTGAAACTGTGATTGTCCTGGTTACATTTTGGGATTTCATCTGTGGAAATCCTGTCAACAATTATTATGGCTGTCATCTCTGAGGCTCTGATTTTCATCATCAAATCTGTGATCATCTTTCATTTGGGGTTTTTTCTATTTTTCTATTAAGAGTTTCATTCCAAAATGTGACATCGCCATTTGAGAGAATGACACCTACTCTGCAAAATGATTGATGGCATGACAGAGAAGCACATTATGCACTACCATTAACTTTATCAGTTATCTTAACACCTTTGCTCATATAATAGGTTGTTTTGAATTAAATAGAATTTTTTTACTGATGAATTTCAGGGAGAACATTTTTTTTCTAAATGGATATATAATGTTTTGAAATGAAACCTTTCATATCTATGAAGTGGGTTAGTGGTTCAAAACGAGCAAGTTAGATGGTGTGCATAGAGGTTGTTGTTTTCCTAAAATCTTTGCTCGAAGATAATCCATATAAGATATTGTGTAAGTAATAGCCAAATGAGTTGTGATAATGACACCCACTGCTGTTATATTGTGTAACCGCTGTGAACTGCTTTCAATGAGCACATTTCATTATTTCTCCTCCCCATTGCTTTTGATATCTAACTGTAGTCTTCCATCTAGTCTGCCATTTACCATCGGTGATATTTTGTAATACTAAAATCGCAAGTGACATCATTACTGATCACTGCAACAGCCAAGTTTGGTTGACTGCAGGCACATATACAAGGCTTAAAAAAACAAAAATCCTAAAAATCATATAGGTGGTTTTGTTTTAAAGGAGGGAAAACATTTTGAACAAGCAATATATGTACATATGTTGACTAAACCAGGGTCAGATATTAAGATTTGGGCTTGTTTTGAAGTTGCATGCATAAAATATTGTTACATGCATAAACAGCTATTGTTTGTCATACCTGTGCTCTGCTAAAGATCCCATAATATCCACTTTTGATATATCTGTTTTCCAATGTGCTGTTTCCCAGGATAAGTACAATACAATGGGCAAATGCCACCCATCTGGCACCTTTAAATAGGCTAAAACAAACCATGGCAAGTTTTTCAAACGCTCTTTGCCCCAGGTCTGATATAAAGTGCTTTTGATTGTGTGTTTGACCTTCAGCTTAAAATACGGACGTGTTATTTGCTCCATGCCTTTTCTATTTCCAGATCATTGTCTAACCAACCTGCCCTCACACCACCTGTGTCCTGTGTAAACTATTCTAGTTGGAGTGGCACCAGATGTCCTACAAAAGCTGTTGAAAAAGACTCTCACACACACACACACATGCACGCACACATACTTAGACACGCAAACGTTTCGGTCACTACGGTGGCTGTAATGGAGGTAACAGTCCTTGCTGTGAGGAGCAAGAAGGTCCTGGGTTTGATTCCCGCCTGGGGCGCTGTTGACTCTGGGGTGCCCAGGTGGGTTATCTCCCGGGCTTTTCTGTGTGGAGTTTGCATGTTCTCCCCGTGCTCACATGGGGTTCTCTATATATAAAAAATAACCCCATCTAAAAACATGCAACATCCTGTCCTGTCCCTGACCACGACGAGAACATACACCTGGAATTGGTCCCTGGGTGCCGAAAGAAAAAAAAAGGGCTGCCCGCTGCTCCTGGCTGCCCCTGGAGGAAGGACGGCAAGGGTGGGATGAATGCAGAAGACAAATTCATTTCGGACACCCTCCCTGCATGTGTGTGTTGTGTTCGGCGGTCACTTCCCCTTGCATGTGTGCACCCGCAATGCCAATAAATGAATCTTCTTCTTCTGTACAGTATTTTCTCCTCCAACACCAGCAGTTTAGGTGAGGTGATGTGGTGAGTATACCAACCACTAGTCTAACTACCACTCATATATAATTGGAAGGGGTAACTCTTATTTTTACACATTAGGTGGGAGTTATAGTTATTTACCGGGTAAAGAAATGATATCTGTAACAACAGTAAGTAGGTAAGTAATTAGAAATCACAGCTAAATTACTGTAAAACCCCTCTGGTATTAGTCATCAGTTCAGGTAACTACACTGTAGTAGTCACAGGTTGAGGATAGACCAAGTTTAACCTCATTAACTCCACTATTCCTAGGGAATACTTCAGAAACAGCTTCAATTCAAGGAACAATCTTGCAGGTATTGAAGGTTCATATTGGCTTCAGCCCAAGTGTAGTACTTTCTAGGAATAAAGACAATATATGAATCTGCTCTGCTTACATTCATACCCACTGGGAAAGGGTTTATTAAACTTACCATAAAAAGTATGAAATGTATTATCTACAAGATAATAATTGCTACTAATAGTAATTGCTTGGTAGTTTACTATTCCTACCATGTATGCACCTTACATTGTAAAGCGGAGCATTACTTTGGAGGTGAGGTGAGGCTACAGTATGAAGCACCTCCCCCTCCTCTTCCTCCTCCCACTACCTCAAATACCGACTACCACTACACCAGTGAGCAAGACCCTGCTACATGCTCACACATTCACACGTGTTAACACCTGGAAGATGTCCAGTACAATCACACTCATCCACAGGCACTGTGTAACTCCACTGGAGCATTTGGCAGAACAGGCTACCACTAGAGTTTATGAGGAGAAGCAGGATTATATAAGCAACTCTCCACTTTCCAAATATTCTTGCAAGTCTGGGGATTGAAGGCAGCAACGTTTCAATTGTAATCATTCTTCTCTAAGTTGAGGCTCAGTTTTACTCTATTTAATAAATGAAGGAACGCAAAGTGAGAAACACCAATGGGCATTACCTGAAAAGAAAAAAGAAACTAAACCTCAGTGCCTTGCAGACCAAAACAAGCAGGGGACCAGGTGATATAACATATAAAAAAATGATATGGTCTCGAGTGTGTCATTTATAATTAAAAACATCATGTACTTATGATGCCATGTGGTCGGCGCTGCTTAAATAAAACAATGTTGTCACATTACCATTCAGGGTGGAAGTGTGAAACGCATGAATCATGCACGTCTGGGGATGCAGAGCAAATGGCGAAATGCTACTGTGTGTGCATGTGGGGGTAGATGTGTGTGTGTGTGTGAGAGAGAGCTTGTGTGTGGTTTGTGTGTGTATTTATGCATCTGTGTGCATGTGCGTACAAGCATGTCTGTAGTGTGTGTGGATGTTTGTGTGTGTGTGTGAGAGAGAGGAAGGGAAACAGAAAGAGCAAGTGTGTGTGTGTGTGTGTGTGTGCGTGTGGCCTAGGCTAAAGGGTCAGACTGTGACCAGCGACAGTTAGCTTTAACATGTGCTGACAGCTAATCAATAGTAGATAGTGTTTTTTAGCTTTTAGGGAGGGCTATTTATAACCCCGCCATCGCTCTCCAAACCAAATCAGATATTTCCATGGGATGGGACGAGCACTGCACAATCATGCTTCAGAGCAGCGTGTGTGTGTGTGGGGGGGGGAGGTTGTGAGCTTGTGTGTACGTGTGCATGTGTTAACGCTGATAAAAGCATGATCCAGATGTGAGTTAGGTAACATTAAGTGGTTTCATTTTGCATTAGGTTACTCAGTAGATATGCATTATTTGGTGCCATTGAGAGGATGGTGCTGGAAGGAGAAACAGAGATGGCTAAAGACTATTTTTCTTGTTGGTTGCTAAAATATTGGATAAAACATTTTTGTGTGTATCTCTGATACCTTGCTCGCCGTGCTGATTTTGCAAACATTGTTTTTTGAGCAATACCTGCAGTACCAAGCATACCTGGAAGACATTGGTACTGTCTCCTACTGTTGGCAATAGAGCAGCTAGGGTTAAGGACACTTCCTCAATAGTTGTTGAGAGAGGAGAGAATATTACTCTTTAAGTCAATCTAATAAAGTATTAAAATCATCACCCTATATTAGCTTTTCTTCCCTCACTGTTACTCTGCTACTCAGTGTGTGTGTGTGTGTGTGTGTGTGTGTGCATGCAGCGGAAGGCAGTTTTGTCAGGGGTAGTACAAAAATGCTATTTTGATACAATGAGACAATCTGTTGATGTACTTGCTAAGAGCGGGAGAGGCAGAGAGAGAGGGAACTTCCTCAATTCCTCCTCCTCCGCCTCATCATCATCATCTCTCGCTTTCCCCTCCACACACACACACACACACACACACTTGTTCCTCAGCTCTCTCTCTCTTTCTCGCTCTGTCACTCCTCACTGCTCACAGCCTACCCCCCCT
>CABFOQ010049662.1:0-27644 GCA_900660455.1 Gephyroberyx darwinii | reverse complement strand
AAGGAGGAATAGAGTGCGTGTGAGTGAGGTAGGGAGGGAGTGAGTGAGAGGGAATGAGAGCGGGAGTGAGGGAAGGAGGGAGGGAGCAAGTGAGGGATTAAGGGAGGGAGAGAGGAAGTGAGGGAGTGAAGGAGGGAGGGAGTGAGTGAGTGAGGAATTGAGGGAGGAAGGGAGAAAGTGAGGAGGGAGGGAGTGAGGAGGGAGTAAGTGAGAGATTAAGGGAGGGAGTGAGGAAGTGAGGGAGTGAAGGAGGGAGTGAGGGAGTGAGGAAGGGAGAGAGTGAGGAAGGGAGGGAGTGAGAGTGAGTTACAACATTACTGTATTGTCGATGATGACCAAAAGTACATTTTTGTGGAGTAAATCCTTCCAGGACATGGAGACAGTTTTTTGCAGCACTTTGTCTAAAGTTTGCAACTTTTCTGCACAGCACCAAAACTCCTTTGCTTCCACTAATACAGTACTCAGTACTAGTACTGTACTAATAGTACTAGTATTATTATAGTACTAGTAAAAAAAATCTGAGGATGGTGTGTGAAAACAAAAAAGTGTCTATCAAAGCTGGATTTTGAACGCTCAGTGATTGACTTCCATTTTAAGCAATCAGTGAAAAAACAACAAACTCCTCATTGTTTTGAAACCGTCCTGAAGAGCTGACCTGTTGGTCCAATCAGCGTCTCTAACCCTTTGGACAAAATGCTTCAGAGCCCGTCTGATTGGCCAGCCCCCGATGATGAAAGCGATCCCAGACCGCAGACATAACGGACCATTGCATACTATACACAGGTGTAAACATCTGTTGTCATCTTGATGACATCACAGACTAGAGTTTTGATTCTTTTTTTAGCTTCAGGAAAGATTTGTTCATGTTCACAAATATATTAAAATAATATGAAATGTGTCCAGTTACATCCAGAAGCATAGAGAAGAAGTGTGAACTCTGGGTTTTGGGTGGAAGTTTGGGTGGAATTTCACTTTAAAATCGACCAAATGCTGCCAGCTCCCAGAGAACCTCTTTAAAAAGGCAATATAAGGTAAACTGGTAATATTACACTTTCTCACAACTGGTGGAACACAACTACTTTGGTTGATGTACTTTTTATTTATTACTTTTTTAAAAGAGGTTATTATATGGGCTTCAGGGAGGTGTAGTGTACAGGGCGACCATCCTTCGACTGGAAGGCCCGGGTTCAAGCCCCTGTCCCGCCTCCTAGGAGGAGCGGTAGTTCTACCCATTGAGGCTCATCACTGATGACTTGGTGCACCTGTGGTTTGGTCTATTTGAACCTCTCTGCTCCCTTTCAGTTCTCGGTCTTCAGTTTGCTCTCCGGAAGACACAACCGCCCTGCAAAGCTGCTGGAGTCACTACTTGTCACAACTTTTGTTATGCTAGTTTCGTTCTCTCAGTTTTTGTTTTTGCCCAGGTTATGCCTGGTTGATTTATGTTGCATTCAAGGTGCGTTGGATTTTGGATTCAAACTTTGTTAAAGCCTTTTTCTGTTCAACTGTTCAACCTCCCTGTGCTTCTGATTTTGGGTCATAGCCTCTGGTCCACGTTCACCTCCAAACCATGCACTGATCAGTCAAATCAATTGCAAGGACCAAAACCAGTGTAAATGTAATGAAACAAATTTTCTTTTCAGGTTTTTTATATGACAATTCACACAGTTTTCTTGATGAGTGCTACTTGGTAGGTTCTTCATTTTCACATTCCACATCCTTAAAAAGTATTCAGAAGTTGAAGCCACATAATATTTTTATGTTCTGTAAGTTAGTTTTAAGTTAACGGTAAATTTCTTGACCTTTGCATTTATGGCAAACCATGGAAATACTTAATTTACTACATTACAACTCACTTTATGGTTTTTATGGCAGCATTCCAATCATTACATGCTTGTTAACGTTAAACTTTTGAGGTGAAATTGCAGCTAAATGTAGGACCACTTTGGTGCAACTACATCACTCATTTATGGATGATCTACAATATAAATGGAGTAAAAAAAAAAAACAGATGAATGAAAGCAAGAAATGAGCAAGCAGGGGAAAAAACGGTGTGCTTGTTTGAATGGAAAGGGTTGAGCTCGGTCAAGGTTTCAAGGGTCGTCATCCAGAGTATCACACGTTCAAGGGCAACAATAGAAAACATATATAGGGGGCAGGGGTTTGTTTTTAGTCCGTCACCCCCAAGTCCATGTGGTTTACCACTGTTGAGACAATGTTTTACCTAACCAAGCGCTGGGGGGTTTCCTGTTTCCTGTTCATCATGTCTTATAACTTTGTTCAATCACATTTTATTTCTGAATGAGACAACTGACCCTCTCTGATGACACAGTTGGAGCAGTTACAGTACACTAAAGTACAATGTAACTCCACAATTAAGTCATTTTTACTTCAAGTACAGTACACACAGTAACGTTGTCAGTGTTACTTTGAAAACCAGCGCTAATACCTATCAGAGTTCATTTAACACTTTTAGATACGTTTGGACGGCCGCCCCCCAGAGCCACCTCAGCTCTGTGAGCGGACAGTCAACTCTCCAATCAACACTGTCAACTCAAAGCAATTCTCACTGAAAACTTATTTTCTGTGCAGGAAGTTGTCTTCGTGATACTAGTACATGAGATACAAAAAAGGCAGCTCAGAAGTCAGGACAAAAGCGAACAGGCATGGTAACTCTTATTCTCAAAAGCACATCCTGATGTCCAGAAATGCACATAATTCACAGCAAACACAAATATTTAAAAAAAAAAAACACACAAGACAAGACAGCAGCAAAATACAGTTCGGTGCAAAACCAACTCATTTGTTTGATCGCTATTGTAATTTGGAGTTTCGTCAATTATTTCCCTATTTGCACGCTGGCCATTTTCGACCCAGACCCCAGATTCCCATCATACCGATGCTTCACTATAGAGACACTTATATCTCTCCAATACAGTCCTGTATGGCTTGAGGACACAGAAGCCAAAAGCACCAGAAGCATGTCTTTTTCAACATACTGGTGCTCACTCTGCAATAAAGAAAATGGCCAGAGTTATGCTTGAAGACTTCAGGATGATGCATTCGGATGGCCTCGTTCCAAACGCACACCTACAAAGTATACATCACTTACACTGACTGCTGGAAATGTAGTGGAGTGGAGGAGGGATCGGCATGTGACCTCTGAATGCAGAAAGCTGCCCACTGCTGCTGAAGCCCTGCCCTTTGCTAAATGTATTGACTTCTTACAACACACTGACAAAGTATAGTTTATACTACACATAAGTATGTCAGAGTTTCAATTAAGTTTATGAGTTTATGGTAGCAACACAATAAGATCATTTTAACCAAAGTAAGCTAATAATATATGACAGAATATGTTGTACATGTATGTTGTATGATATGTAGTCTACCGTCTACTATAGTATGTCATGCACTGTCCCATTGCACTGTATGTGAGCTGTGTAAAGTGTTACTGTGTAAGTTATCATTGTGTCTCTGCACTGATGTCACATTGCACATGAAGAATAGAGTGACTGATTCTGATTCAGTGAGATTGAAAGACAAAGCAAATGGGAGGGAGAGAGAGAGAGAGAGAGAGAGAGAGAGAGAGACCTAGACTTGACAATCAGCATTTCTACCAACAAGGAACTCCCTTTCTAACACAGTATCAAGTTACCAAAATCATTTCTAAATACGTATTACATTTCTAAGAGTCGTTTAGTTCCATAACCAGTAACTTAACAATTTAGTAGCGACCACTAGCAGTTTAGCAATAACCCTATTGGCAGGTCCCACTGGCTGTCTGTACCATAAGTACACCACTGCAGTAAGCACAGCAAGTCACTAAAGTAACGTAAACCAAATCAGCCAAATAAGGAACTCAAGTAAATGTGCAGTACGGATGTAGCTGTCCAAGGTCCTGAAAATAGTCTGCCATGTTTTAATAGAGCATGTTTTTAATAGATCATGGCTTATCGTCACTGTTATTCTGAAACAACAAGCGCCAAGGCATTCAGAAAGATTGTAGATAGCCTCCCGCTTGTGGGTTGTGAGGTATAAAACTGACAGGGCTAGCTGCTCTTGCTCTGATTTACTTTCTTGCATGAAAGAAGACTTTGCCAAAACGTTTCAGACACAATCTACAGCACAAAATTAAAACAAATGATGGTACTTTTTAAAGGACAGTAGCTTAAGTCCTTGGTTAACAAAGTGATCGATGGATTTCAGGCAATAGTTTGTTTCCAAAATGCTACATATCCATTTTGGAAACAAACTCTTCAAATTGTGACTGGACGGTCCTGGACCACAGAGGTAACACAGTCCTGAAGCGGTATTCCTGTTTAAGCTGTCTAACAGAGACCTTGTGAGTGCTGCCTGTAGCTGTTTGCAGCCCCAATCTCTGGACTGACCCAAGGTGAAGAGAGGAAAAGTAAATCTGACATCCTTTTGAAGCCAAAATAGCTTTCAGTCATCACACATACATCACATATTTCAAGTCATCTGTCAAACACTCACTAATTGCACTCATTCCTTTTATTTTTTGTGTGTGAAGTCTGTACGCTCGTTGGTAGCTTAGAAAAAAAATCCCCTTTTGGAATAGTCAAGTATCCATTTGCTCATATGAGAGTGAGAGCAGAAAAAAACATTGGAGTTGAGAATCCAGTTATTAATAGGATCAGGGTATGACGGCTGTTTGTGAGAGCTTTGACAGAGGACAAACTACTGTATCCTTCAAGATACCTTTCAACAAAAATGTCAACAAACCCAATGCACCTCACTATTTTCTTAAGGCATGTGAGTGACAGTTTTGTGCAAACACATATTTTTGTTCCAATTTCTGAAGAGTAACACAGTGGAGTAAGTGTAGTAATATATACAATATGATGTACTGACTGCAGTCGGTGCAGCAAAGTTACCTGGTTATGACGTAAGAGGTTTAAAGTTAGTATAAAGGGTGTCAATCATGCTAGCAAAGACTAGTGGATTCTGGAGGTTATTGCCTGGCAAATTGGAATTGAGTTAAACCTCAGCGGTTTTTCTGACTAAGTAACATTAGACTGAAGTCCAGTGAAAAAGACAAGGTAAGAGAGGAGGTCACTAACATTATGAAGCCAAGTGCTCTGTCTGCTAACTGAAAAAATGCAACCTAGCCATGCTAAGTTATCTAGGTTAGACAGTTAGCCTAGCTGACCTTCCAAGTTCAAACTAGCCATACTAGCCTATAGCTAGCTAGTTAAGATAGTTAGCTAGCCTGCTGACCTTCAAAGATTATTGTATTTATATTTTGAACAGAATTCCTTCTTGGCCATTCAGGTCTTTGGCTCCACCCATTGAAGTTTAGGTCAACCAATCAGATTATTTCTGCTTCCAGAGCCATTGCCAAAGATATTAGCTAACTAAGTGTGTGAGTTAAACCTCTTCAAAACCACTACACTCACCCCTCTAAATCCAGGTCAAGATGGCGCCATTCAGGCTAGCGAAGCAGACTACCACATTCACAACTGACATTTCATCTGAGCTCCAAAACTACAGCCCTGCACGCTCCAGCTTTATGGAGCGCCATGCTACCGATCTAATTCAGGAGCAGGATAAAGGGTATTTCAGTTGAACTAAGTTTAGCTGACTTCAAGGGTCATGTAACTTCTAATTGTATCTACTTACATACATTTCATGGTTAACATATTGTATTAAATAACAACATATCAACCATGTTGTTTTGTATTGGAAAATCAACTAAGACAAAAACAGAAATCATGTTCTTATCCATAGCCTTGAAGGCCCCAAAACGCCTCCCTAACATGAGACTTCATGGTCCCATGGCTGATGTGAAATTTTAGGGTCCTGGAAGTGTCCTACAGTTGGACGTTTTTGTCTGTGATGTTCCAAGACGTTATAAGTAAACCCAGAAACAATAAAGGGTCTCAGCAAAAATATCTGAAAACAGGTAAGGGATGGGGGGAGGGGTGTCACTATGTAGGCAATGCCATGTAAAAGTCACACAAGTACACGGAGCGAAAACAGCATTTGTGCATTTGTGTTGCTATTACACTGGTGAAAAGAGCTCCCCACACTTTTACAGCAAGGAAGCCCACGCACCATTTTCAACATGGGTGATAGACCACAGGCCAAGAAGGTTTCTTAACTTATAAGACAAATGAGTTGCGTCAAAATTGACTCATTGTAGAATATCCCTCTCTGAAAGTCTTTTGGCACGGTGGAATAAATACTCAACCCTGACTTAGACCCTCTTCTTTACAACCTTTAAACTTTTTATAACCTAGATCTTCTGGCTCCAAGTAGGGCCCCACATCTGAGATGAAAAATAGTTAACACAACACTTATCGTCCAAATATACATATTAAAGCCTTTGTCCATCGTATCTACTCTTCAAAATGAACGCCAAAGCTTCTTTTCACTTGCCATGTCTGTAATCTGAAATATCTTCTTGTCCATGTATCTGGGTTTCTATGAAAGCCTTAAAAAATGGAGGACCAAAACCAAGAAGGCATTGCGTGTGTGTGAATCATTCCAGGGTCGTGGCGCCTTCAAGGGATACCCACTACGTACGAGGGAATTAAGGGAAACACCAGTATCAAGACATGTAATGACGCGGGGTGATGTCGGTCTCATCTCCAAAGGTAACGTCAGTAACGTCAACACTTCCAACATGTTTTGCGCCTGAGGCATGATCTGTGTCCTTTACGAATCTCCCATACACAATCAATAAAGATCGTGCCAGCCTTTGCTTTTCACTGACGTCATTGTGATGCTGATCAAAACCCCTGGTGGAAAACTCATTTGCTGTTAAAGCAATTAGAGCATTGTCATCATGGAAGACACTTCTGCTTATGGGATTGGAGGAAAACTAGATGGTTCTCCGGAGCATTGCTTTCGTCGTACTTGTGAATTAACTGCCAATAAGTGTTTATTTTCTCCGTTTGTGATTTATTTTTAATATTTATTTTCTCAAGTGCTCTCTTTTTCTTACTTCATCAGTTATGTTGGTTTGTTTTGTATTATTGCATTTTGCGATTGTGAATGTTTTGTTAATCTATGCTCTTGACACCCACAGGTCCCCTTTTTTCAAATAACAGCGACGATAAGACTAACCACATCCACCCTATTGTGCATTTCTTTTAGTTTACTTTTAGTTTTAGTTTCATCAATTTGTGCCCTCAAAGTCCTATAAAATTAGATGAGACAAACAGCAGATCAACTGCAGTAACATCCAAACTAAGTTTCACTAGTGTAGCAGGCCAAGGGATTGATACATCAGATCCTGGGTATTGGTAAAATGTGGTTCAAGGGAAGGTTGGAGCCTAAACTTTACAGGAAATGCATGCCACACCGGTACATGACTATCAGAACATCTCACTTACATCTCACTATACAGCTTATTGGTGCAGCAAGTCAACACAAGTCAGGTCAGCTACATAAAACAGCAGAATAACACTGAAAAACCCTGCACAATAAATGATCAACATAAGCAGATAAACAAGTAATGTTTTGCTGCATCACTCACCATAATTGCTTTATAACCTATAAGTCATCATTATAGGTTTCTTTGCAGCTAACCGCAGAGAGAGAGAGAGGAGGGGGGGGGAGATGTGATGGGACCTCAGGCTTTAGTGAGTCCATTTAAAACCACCTGTCTAACCTCACCGCCAGGGACTTGCTGAGATCACTATAATATACCTATACTATTCCTATAGGGACTATAGTGTCTCAGAGGGAGTTTAAAGTGCCTTTGTCATACTAAATGGTATTTTTTTCATTTCTTATGGTATTACTACAATATTCCTATAATATTCCCATAAAGATTTAGGGACTTAATGTGTGTCTTGGTACACAACAGTGACCTTATCATGTTTTGTGGTATTTGTATCTCCTAATCACTATAACATTCCTATAATAATATCACTATGGGGTTTACAGTGTTTGTACTACCTTATCGTACTTCATGGTATTTTCCTCTTTCCTCCTCATTTTAAACATTCCTATAATATTCCCATAGGAATTTATAGTGTGTAGTACTCACTTGTGAGTTTATAGTGACCTTATCCTACTTTATCGTATTTTTCATCTCCTATGATGTCACTACAGTATTCCCATAGGGGCTTAAAGTGTGTCTGTGGTACACACAGGTAAGAATACTTAATAGTAAGTTTATAGTGACCTTATCGTACTTAATAGTAGTTTTATCTGCTGTGGTATCGCTGTAATATTCCTATAACATAGAGAGATATATAGTTTTGGTATTAATAGTGATACGTGATAAGGGATATTTGTACATCCTTCTAAAATGTATTATAAAATCCCTCTAGTTCTTCGGCGTAAGGGGCTGTTTGACTTGGTTAAGTGGTCTTAAAACGGACAGCGCCTAATGTGGTTTGATATCACAACCACAACACCCGGCTATCATGGCCATTACGTAACGCAATTTACGGAATACCCTGTGGGCCAATTAAACGGATAACGATATTTTGAAACAATTTCAGTAATCTACCCGCCTTGCATAACAGCAGGGCCTGGATGCGACCTGAGGACAGATGCGCAGGCAGGCATAATGGTAATGGATTGTAAACATGGGCTGCCTATAGGCCTCGGCTCTGTCAGATATTATTCTGCTTCTCTCCCCGCCACCTGCAGAATGCGCAAGCCTATAACAGCCCACTGCAGCCCTATAGCTCCTTGATTTATTGCACTGCACAAAACAGATAGCAGTAGGCTTTAACAAAAATGTTGCATATTATTGCATTGGCACAGCCGACCGCAGAAAATCCGTGTTTTTTTTCAAAGGCATTGAAAAATCTGCACAGTGGCCTAGAAAGAAATGACAGACGGTGACAACCCCATATTGATTTGGATGAAGATGCATAGCAGAATTTCAGTCATTCAACTGAAAGGATGCTTACCTCCAGCGTTCGTATTTCTTTTTGTGTCAAGTCGTTGGATGTGGCACATTTGGTCCGTAAACCCTCCAAACTAGAAATGCTTATGTCTATCATATTTTGCACCAACTCGCACTGCTGCAAGGCTTTTTGCAAACTAAGATGCTGCTCTTCGCTTTTTGTCATCTCCTCGTCCATAGTTTGCGAGCAGCGGTCGTTTTTTTGTTGTTTTTTCAGAATTTGCACTTTAAAAAAAAATCTATTCAGAAAAGAAACGTGGAGACCCCCACAAAATAGATCAACCTGCAAAACGCCATGAAACGAGCAATGATATTCTGGGTTTATAGACGGGATATGAGCCGTGAGAGAGGCGACTCCATTGCAACAACAGTCCTCGTAGTTCCTGCTGTTTCATCAAGGTGTCTCTGGTTGGAGGCTATATCAAACACAATATGAAAATACTGAGCAGAAATACAATCTGAGCACGGTTTGCCACAGCATCCATTGAGTGTCTCCTCGTTTCAAATGGATGTCTTTAAAAAAAAAAAAAAAAAGCTGTTCAACGCATCATAACCAAATGTATCAGGAAAAGCCTAATCATTTTAAAGGTGCTGATGTGTGGACTGGATGCAGGTACTCCCCGTCTCCCTTGGCAGCAGCTGCATCCCGGTTCGCTCCCACCACACCGACATGTTTCCTGTCAATCAAATCCACAGCAACAGCATCGCATCGCCCAGGCACCGCCGTGATTAGCTGCTCTCGCGAGATTGGCGTTAAGTGCAGTGAGCTCACCGCTTCAGCTAAATTATACCCGCCAGGCCTGTATAAGAAGAACATTTAACACTGTTCACATGTGGGGTATGAAACCTGGGGTGTCTTGAATGTATGGACACACACACACACACACACACACACACACACACACACACACATAGTGGGCGATCTGCAGGGGTCCACTGGAACTGTCATCTCACGGAGCCTTTCCACCGACGTTAGCCGACATCTGACCTTTAATGAACACACCAATAAGAGCCTTGCTGCTGTGGGAGGTAAATGAGTCTCTCTCGCACCGGTGTGGGCTAATGAGCATCCCCTCTGCAGGGCCCGTGTCAGACCTCCACCACGACCATACAAAACCCCTATCCGCCTCATTAGTATCATGTTAACAAGCCCCTCTGCAGAGCAGATGTCACAGGGGGGCCACAGCAGAGGTGGAAGGGAGAAAGAGGGAGGCATGTTTACAGCCGTGTCAGAGAGTCTTTAAGCCAATACAGTTCTGTTCACCTGGCAGTAAAGTAGTAATCTGTTTGATATCCATATAAATAAATGTCTCTACCACCACATTTGTTGTTCTAAGCACCCGGTGTCACGTGGGTCTTAACTGGGAAAAATCATCTGGCGCACAGGAAGTGATGCATTTTGCTTGTAATAACCAGAAGAAGAACTGGGTAGTTAGCATGAGCAGCGATAGCCACCGTGGCTGAACAGACAAAGAAAAGAGCGCCTCCTACAGGAACTCAAACTTCACCAACAGAAAATCCAAGGAGAAAGACGTCACAGTACTGGACACAGTGTTAGGTGATCTCTGGGTAGTGCAGTGCAGAAACACCACAGTGACGCTGAACACATCCCCAGTATACACATCAAATCCAAATCCAAAACGTAGATCGCCGTGATTGTCACTTCCTCTTGTAATATTTCCGTCATTTAAAGTGACAGTAAACACGTCTCTTGTTCCCCATGTAAGAGTATCCCAACAATCCATTTGTGACAAGTGTGTTACGATCCCAGCTGTCTGTATGAGTTGTGTTATTTTCTCATTGGAAGTTTCGGTTTGTTTGGACCAGCATTGCATTTACGCCAAATTCTTCTCTACCTCTGGAGGGGGTTTGGTGATCAGATGTGTTTTCCCACTGTCCGATTACAATCCCATCAGCCAGGACAGCCAGGTGGAAAAGGCGGCAATGTCTCATCCCCATTGTCTTTGCTCTCTCTAACCGTCCTTACCCCTCTCTATTGCCTCCCCCTCTGTCTCTATCCCACATCGCTCTTTTCGTTGTTCTAGCCTCCAGAGTGCTGTTTGACTGTTTTTTAATATGAGAGGGCCTTTACATCTCCTAGCAGCCTCTCTAAGTCCTTTATGAATAGCATCAGCCCGAGGGGAGTCAGACTACACAGTCTGTATGGATCCTTGTTTATTTCATTATGTCATTCTCAAGGGGGGAATGCAGGCAGTATGGGACATGGCAAATTATTCCTTTTTTTTTTTTTTTATAACTGATGTTAAAGCTCTTTCAGATTGCATTCGGACAACTGGATTTTTTTAAAGAAGAATGGGAAGTCTGCTTTCCTAACTCTGTCTGATGGTTGTCACTGCTAGTCACTACACATGTAGGGTGATTTTGCGAGCAGAGTCTTGCTCAGTGCCTTACACAAGTCTATTCGTCAAGACATCAAGGTGGACTTTATTAAGGACCCCGTGTTTTCACTGTGAGAAGAATAATTGCATAACTTCATAACTCGCTTCATTACAGTACGGCAGTCCCAGAGATGACAGGTTTACAGTCTAAATCTAAATCGTCCCGTCTCGTTTCTCCAGGGGGCAGAAACGCAAGCTGGACGAAGCCAAGGAAGAGGAGGACGAGGGAGACGTGAAGGAGAACGAGGAGGCAGAGGACTCCGCCAATGAGTCTTCCAAGGACTCCAATGAGGAGGAGGAAGGCAGCAGCTCAGAAGCGGACGAAATGGCTGCCGCCTTGGAGGCCGAGCTCAACGACTTCATGTGATGTGGAGAAATGAAGGGACTCCGCCACGGGGGGAACGACAGCAAAAAAAGCAGTCCCAGAATCCCAAACCAAAGTCCCACCCCACCCACCAAAAGTGGTACCTAAATATCCTATTTTTCTCTGCTTTGGATTTGGTGTGTACTTAGGATGTATGAGCCATGAATGTGTGCTGTAATAAAAATGAATGTGCTGTACAGAAATGAGTCTCCTATGACATGTTGCTGTGTAAATAAAGGCTTAGAGATTTTTTTTAGTGTTGATATAGAGCATTTTTGGCAAAAAATAAATTAAAAAAATAACAAACAAAAAAAAGCTAAACACTTTGATGTTAACATTTTATTGTGAAATAACACAGAAGTCATGAAATTTGATACTTTTTTTTTTGTTTTACCTGAGTTGTCTTTTCTATTTCAATTTTTATATTGATAAGAAAGAGAAATACAATTCTAAAACGAAATTTGCTGGTCTTATATGCCAAAGAGTTTGGAATAGGTTCGCCATGGCCTGCAGCTAAACATTTTACTCTTGACTTCCTTTTTATTTTATTTTTTTATTTTTTTTCCCTGCCTCCTCGACAGTTTTTTTTTTTAGGGGTCAGTATTGCAACCAGCAGATCTAGACGTTTGAATGTGTTTACCCCGGGTCTTGAGTCGTTCCCATTCATAGTGTTTGTATATTTTGATACCATGAATGAAGGTTTCTCCCCCCTCGGTGCGCCACCACCGCAAATCGTACACAACTTCAATGTTCATTTTCACGCGGCAACCGGGTTGACTCAGGCAGTGTCACGAGTGACATAATGGTGACATAACGTGCTGTTAATGCTGATCACGTTTCCCTCATCAGCTCAGTGTTGGTGTTGTACGATTCATCAGGCCGCTGCCTCTGCACACTGGAACTGATAACTCGTCGAGCCTTTTTTTTTTTCCCCTTAAAGCTGCACTAGATTTGGATGTAAATATACTCGTCAGCCTAAATCACAAAGTGGGGCCGCAATATAGAACAGCATCCCATCCTCCTTAATTGAGACGCTGCAATTTTGTCCTGTTTGCCCAAATTAAATTCCTAGTCTGGGATGACTGACATGCGAAGTCGCCTGGTGTCGCTTTAACGGATCACATTACATCCCTGCACATTTCATTACCCCAACTTATTATCGGTTGCTGTCCAATCAGTGATTTTCCATTTACACACATACAAGGGTACGTAGTCATTCTGTTGTCAGCCCTAAACATTGTCATCTTGCTGACGTACTTATTTGAAATCAATCCTACACTGGTGTCCAGACAGAAAAAGCCTAGGACTTTTCTGTATCCTTTCTGCTTCAGTAGACTCACACCCCCTCTGTCATTGTCCTCCTAACATGTTTTGATTGAGCATGCAGAAGTCACACATTGAAATCGGGAGTCTGTCTCTACTTCAAATTGGAAAAAGCCCTTAAGAGTGAAGGATTGTGCTTTCCTATGCATCTAGGCCGTTATAATTAATAAAGATAATAACTGGCTTGAAGCAAGAGAGCACTGTGGTTCCTGTCCCATATTGCTCGTTAATGTTTCACCCTCAACTGCCGCTGTTTGTGTCACCTACTGTAGCCAACGATGAGCATTTTTTCCTTTTGGATCACAATTTGTTTCTCAGATTTATTTTTTGTTTTTGTTTGTATGTTTGTTTGTGGTGGTTCTGTCCATGTTTCAATGAGAAGACTGACATGTAAAGTATTTGTAAAGTCTATTTCCTAGTTGACCCTGAGAGAAAGGATACTTTTCATTTAATAAAGATGTGTTTTATAAGTAATCCTTCTGGAGTCGTCTTTTTTTTTTTGTATCCCAAGGAAGTCTAAAGGTAAACAAAGATAAACTCCATCGGATGTTTAAGATGTTTTTAATCCAGTTCCTTGAATACAATTATGTTGAGATATCCTCATATTACATGGCTAAATGATAACCCAGATAAATACTATTACCCTTTGGTTGCCCATGTTCTCTTGGCTGGAGGTCCGCCAAGTTTCAGCATTTAAATCCTAATATGCATGCTATAATGGGAATCCCATTAGCACATTATTTGTAATGATACTTTATGGACGTCCCACTCAATTCATAGGAAATGTGTTTCATGTCATGCAATCTCTAGCAGAACCATTAAGCCCTGGGCCATTTAATCCATTTTACTCTGGACGAATACAGCAAATGTATGCAACCTGAAAACAATCTCTATGTATCCCCCTGTTGAGACAAATGGTCTGAGTGTACATCAGTATATATACAATTATGACTATAGATGCAGAAGGGAAAGACCTGATTTGTTCATTATTACTGTGATAAGAGCATGGAATTTCTTTCTCATTTGTCTTGATAACAGATACAGCAGATTTCAAAATTGTAAACATTTATTTCAATACGTCTTGGCACAGAATTATATTCTATTAGACGTCAATCTAAAGAAAATCTACATTGTAGATCATTAGGTCAAGGAAATAGGTCTTCAGGTGAGATGGTGGTTATGATTTGTACAGGTAAATAGGAAACGGCAAGGTAAATCTGTGATAGAAAAGTCCTTCTGAAAAAAAAGTCCTTTGAGCATTTTTTTTCTGTTGTGGTGCTGCATTTTTTTCTGCCGTGGCTTAGGACCCTCCATGCCTGAGAAGCCAAGGTAAACACCAATAAATATCAAGTAATCCTGTAATCCTGTAGTGAAGCATTTCTATCCTGATGGGAGTGAGTGGTCTCCTCCCAGGTGGTTTTGCTCCCATCCGTAGGACATTAGTGGTCACTGAATGGTTTGACTAGGTAAACCAATTTATGGTTGTCATGGCTGTCTTGGCCCATTGACCTTATTCCCATGCAGCCATTTTTACTATTTATGTTGGGAAACGCTACCTGGTAGACTTGTATATACAGTCATGGTTGAAGGCTTGTGAAGAAGGTGGTCATTATTTCACAGATATGAGAGGTTTAACCTATAAAATCATAATCTAAACCCCATATTTGAATGAAGATAATGCAAATAAAGAATATGCACAAATAAATATGATATACTTTCATTCTTTTTTTAACTAAACTTTTCAACAAAAACGTGAACTCCTTCAATGAATAACTTGTGGCCCCTCCTTTATCAGCGATGACTTGGAGTAAACGTCTCCTAGAACCACTGATCAGTCTCTAAGATGTACCTGGAGGGATTTTCTCCCACTCCTCCTGACAGAACTCAACCACATGAGCAGACACTTCAGGTCCTAACACAACATCTGATTCAGGTCAGGACTTTACCTTGGCCAATCCAAAACGCTAAACTTCATTCTTTGGTAGAGTTTCTTGAATGTTTAGGATCATCGTCTTGTTGAACAGCCACTTTCAGCCCAGCTTCAGCTGTCAGACTGATGGCCTGACATCCTGTTTATGAATTCTCTGGTTTCCTTCAGAATTGAGGGAATGTCATCCAGAGGAAGAAAAACAGCCCCAGACCATGACACTCCCAACAAGAGGAGCCAGAAAAAACTTCCACCAACTGAATACTTTACCATTTGAAAAGCCGGCAATAGCAAAAGAAAAAATCCCCAAAAATCAAAATGATTTTGTTATTTTCTTCCCAGGGGTGAAATGGAGGCGGAAAACACATCACCAGAGGAAACATTTTTAGGGGATACAAAATTTGGCACAACATCGGAAGCAGCAACAGCAGCTTGTTTGAAATAGATAGAAGAACTCAGCGATCGCCACCAGGACTGAAGAGACAAAGAAAAGAGCGCAACTTCTGATTGGTGGAGCTGACTGCAGGCTCTTGACCTATTTACCCAAAACTCCACCGATGTTTCAGGAACAAGCTATAGTACAACAGCTGCAAGAACAGGGAAGTAGCGATGAAAAATGGTTTCAGGCAAAATATGCAGCCCAATACCCTATTAAGACACTCAAAGGGATGTCCTTCATTTTGGTAGCAATCTACAAGCCTGGAAATGGAGATGGAGGAAGGAGATCAAGTCAGACAAATCCTGCCCTTCACCTCAGGAAGGTGATGATTGTGCTTTTCCCCAGGCCTCCTCCCCTTAAGGTCGGACAGATAGAGGAAAAATGCTTTCTTCACTGATGAGTGGCGTCTGGCCCCACTGGTGCTTACCCAAGGATAGCTTAATTTCTCAGATCATATTTCTGCCAAGCATGCTTTTCCCCCTTCTTTCTTTTGTCTTCTCCCTGAAGGTGTCACGTCTCCGATGCGATCGACGTGCCTTCAAGCCTATGAGGAGTTTTGAAGGCCACACTTTTATTCCACCTATCTCAGCAAGTAGTCAGGCTAAGGGTAGGTAGCTTGAGAGGATGCATCACCCTCGGCAGAGGACCCGGGGAGAGGCCGCAGACACTGATGAAGGTTGTCTTTCACTGACACACACGAGGAGAATAACCCTCGGGGTCTGTCAGCGATTTACCTGACCTTCTGCTGGATCCCACCGTATCGGAGGTGTCAGTTATGGTGTGTTAGCTGTATCATAGCATTTCAGCCCATGGCATAGAGTAGGGAGCCCATTTGTGAGATTATCAGCCATTCTGCTGCATCTTTAAAGGAAAAACCCTGCTCAGCTACTCTTAGCCTGTTATATATCATCATTTTGTAATGTTCAATGCATTCCAGGAGTTATTTTGTGTTGATAATTTACTTTTTTTGTTGTTTCCATTTTCTCTCAATCTTCTTAATGTCCTTCTACTTCTGTTAGTGATTCCCTACATTTCCCAGAGAATGACTTTTGGCAACCCTTAGAGAATACATGGGAGCTTTTTGCTGTCAATCAAGGTGGGCATATAAGTAGCTTGAAAGTGTGATTGTTCAGCTGTTACACATGTAAGTGCAGACAGCGATAGTGATAGCGATAGAATAGGGTAAGCAAGAGAGTGAGTTTTTCCAGTCAAGAAAAAGTGTACAGAACAACGGCGTGGCATTGAACACATCATGTCTTGTGGCTGGATTGCATTCTAGTCTACTGAGGCTGCTGTCGGTGGAGGAATTGGTTTCTCTTCCTCTTCTACGATGGAGTTGATTGATGTATGATTGATGAACGTCGGTGCAAAATGGCTAGAAAGAAGCCTTTGGGTTTCAGGGCGGATTTTTTCATTTAAAGCTTCAATCGCGCAAGACCATCTCCAAAGACGAAATTGTACAAAAGTGGGTTCAAATCAAAGGTCATCATTTCTCAGAGAGTCAGGCATCAGAGTCCAGGGCGACAGCAGCCCCAGGTGCTAGTGTATGTAGGGCAGCGGAGGGAAGTGGAAGCAGCTGTAAATCGAGGAGCTTCATCCTGGGAGTTTCCATTAATAACAGAATGAGAGGGACTGATTACTCCGAGTTTAGCAGCCTATTATAGGAGCATCCAAAGTTATTGCTTCAATCCGTCAAATAAGCACAACCTATCGTGAATATGTTTGAGGTAACCTTTGCCATACACTTGTGATTAGAGCATCACTCAACTTCATTTTCAATTACCAATACCACAGCACACCCTGTCTTAGTTTATGTTGAGCCTCTTGAATTCAAGGTCTAGTGGCGCGGAGCACATTAAAGCCTGCAGGGTGTTCAATAATTAGGCAACCGCTGTCAGAGCATTAGCAGCTTGACGGAGTCTTTCCCTATGAGTATTGCATACTCTGCATGACGCTCAGCCACGTAATCCATCAAAGATCCTTCAAAACGCTTTTAGCAGCAATGCCGTGCAAGAGATACACAAACACGCTAATCAATCAATCCCACTGTGAGTTAGTGCTGTTAAAATAGCGCGAGATACACGGTGGACAAGTTCAAAACAATGATAAATCAGCTGAGGCATGGCACGCTCAGAATAACAGATGTGACTTTGAAGATGTAGAGTTGCGTTCGCCACACATAGCTTTTCTCAGCGGCTTCTCGACCTTTAAAGACAGGGCCATTGAAGTTCCTCAGTTGCTTTTTGAGTTCTGACTAGGTTCCAGGAGTAAATCCGGGACACTATTTCAATGGCGGCAGGGTGGAAATCTTCTAATAGACTTGGAGCTAAGAGATAACTGGGCCAGTTCAACTCCCGTCGTGCGTGACTAAAAATATTGTTTTTCTTCCGCAGCGAGTTTTTAAAGCTGGATCACGATCTGAGCTTGTACTAGATAAACGTAGTGAGTGTCACAAAAAGGACAGATGCTCTGCGAGTTGCGGCGATGAATATTTCTCACCACGTCAGGATCGCACGCCTCTCACCTCACATGCTTACATGTCTTTGTATCGGCCAATAGCTCTCTGGTCCGCCAGTCAGAATGAGTGACTGAGAATATTAACCAAATCCACCACCTCAGCCAATTTCCGCTCCTCCAGAAATACAGCAGTCACTAATGCCCAGGATATTTTTGTCCATTGCCATAGTTGATTTTTGCACAAAACATTAAAGTGGAGCTATTCAGGCTTTTCTAGACTGACAGACTGCATTATGGCTATCCCCTATATGCCTTGTTTATGTATTGGGGATTGTCAGGAAAACACCGCTGGAGCTTATACATCCTGACGAGTCATTTAGTCCAGAATTGAGTCTTAAAATCTTCCTTTCTCAAAACAAGGGAAATAATGTGATTTCTGAAGTATCTAATTTCACTTGTTTCCAATGCAAATCAACTTGTTTCAAGAGTTTTCCTGAATCAAGTGTCATCATCATCATCATCAAGTGTCTTGAAACAGGTGAAAATGCAAGGGAAACGAGGGAAATTATCTCACCCGATAGGCAAAACGAGATTGTAAGATTAATACAATACAAGATTAAATGACTTCTTAAGAAGGAACATATTTTTTTTTTTTTTTTTGCAGTTTGCAGTTTTTGACGGATGGAGCTGAAAATAACAGATCAATCAAATTTTGCTGCTCCTTCATTTCAGGTGGCTGTCAGTACAAAAGGATGCCACACTCATTTCACAATGGAAATCAACACTTTTTGGAGTGATTACTCAAAGACACGTCGCGGCATGCCTTAAATTCAAAAGCCTTACTAGCTATTCAAACACACCAGCGCGTTATTTTGAAAGGAAGCGATTAGACTGGTTTCCAGATCCATCTCGCCCCAACCTTCCCAGCCCCGCTGTCCTTTGAAGCACATTATTTGTGTTATTTGTGATGTGCTTGACAGGTTTTATGATGAGCCTATTGTGCTTTCCGTCTCTCTTTATCAGTCCAAGGCGGGTGCATCCGCCGCCAACGCTGCAGCCTCCGGAGAGCGGGATCGCATTCTTCGGAGGCCAGGACTTTTACAAGCCAGGGGACTTTCACGAGCCACTTCGCGGTGACCTTTACAATCGGGGAGATGGGCAACATCACGGGTCATACGTATTCCGAACACGTCCACAACCGTGTCTCTCAAAGTAGTTATTGTACTAGCAGATGCACAATAAAGGCAGCGCCAAATCTTTATTTTGGATTTTTTTTTTCGTGGGTTCTCTGCGTTTTCACTGTCTCGCTGTTCTCGGGAGAGTTCATTTTTACAGTTTACGAGTTAACGGCACTCTCCCCTCGCTGATATAAACATCACTATGATTTGATCGATAGCTTATATTTAATTAGATAATCATATTGGGGGAAATATAATGCTAATTACTCTTTCACACAGCATCCTGGATGCCAGCCTTCAGGGAATTATATCATCCTCGCCATCGCCATATTGAAACAGATACAAGTTTTTATTTTAGTCGTCGTACTTTAGTCGTGGAAAGAGCGGGTTCACCGCCACAGCAAATTCATCCACCCTGCTTTCCAATAAAAAACAAAAGTGATGAAAAAATCATGAGGAATTTTGTAGTCTCGCTGAAAATTACATCCGTGCCAGTTTTGATTCACGGCGCTCATAAAGCCAGTGTAGCCCATCGTGTGGCCTCTCTCGTTATTGTTAAGCATAGATAGGAAACAGTGATGTTTTCAGCATTCAGACCATTTGATACTGTGTCATACTATATTATTGTTCCAGCAGTTAAACATTTACACTCAATACTCAGCCCTGCTTGTCCTCTGGAGAGCAATGGCTGCAAACAATCTGGTTAACTTGAGGTACAAGCTACACGTTCCGCCATCGGTTATTCTGAAACAGTCAAAAGAGAGCTTTGCAAAGTGAGGAAACTCACCTAGAGAATAACTTAAGATATTTTCTATTTCATTTAATAAAAATGAATGAAACCGTATTAAATCTTCACGAGGGGTGAAATTGAATTGATCTGCTGTTTGGAGACAAATCCGCCAGTGTTTCTGTCCTGGTTTTGACCCTCCGTCATCACCGTGCATTATAAGTGAGTGGGCAGAGAGACAGGAGAGAGAGCGAGAGAGAGAGAGAGAAAGAGAGAGAGAAAGAGAGAGTGAGAGAGAGAGAAAGAGAGAGAGAGCGGAAGACCTGACCCGGCACTGTGAGACGAGACAGACGTCCTCTGACATCCACAGCCCACTCCATTTGGGAGATGTCTCCTAAATCTGGTGACGGGAGTAACAAGTGTGGCAGGCAGTGCTGTTCCATGAACCCCCCCTCACTGACTGGGTGGTTATTGTGTGCCCTGATGGTGAAGGGCCTAGATGACAGTTGTTCGACGGCCTTGAAGGACAAAAAAACAACTCCGCCCCTCCTTCCTCGCGACTTTGAGATTACCGGCACTGTGAGCATAACAACATCATTCACTCTCGGCAGGGACCGTCTTCAGACCTCCTTGGAAAATTGTGGACGTGTGAATTGAGCGTGTGACTTGGACTGAGTACAGTCACTGCAAGGCAATGACCTTTTAGTAATATGAAGTTGTTGGTTGTAGATCGAATGATGAAATGTCATTAACTCAGTATAGCTGATTTTAGCAACTGGATTATAGGAACTATTTTAGGTGAGCAACCACTGCCCACCATGTTCACAGGGAAAGTAGTTCCTAATAGCTCCAAACAGTACATTGTTTTTATATCATATTTAGTGTAAATATTACCAGTCTCCTACACAAAGCTGGCAGACTAAATCACATATTATGTAAAATGGCCTGTCACTCAACATAGTGTATGCTAAAGTGCTAGCATGGAGCCTACAATCACTCAACATAGTGTATGATAAAGTGTTAGCATGTAGCCTAATACTCAACATAGTTTATTAACAAGCACGTAAGCATTGACATTGATGAGCAGGGGGGGTTTCTCTCCCTCTCTCCCTTCCTTCCCTTCTCTTCCATATTGAACAACAGCACCAGAGCACTTGTCAAACTGATGGGAACAATAAAGCAAAGGAAAGACCTGCTCGTTGATAGGATGTGATACTGTGGAAAAGGCTTGCCAGGAAATTCTACATTATTTACTCTCTCCGACACCCTCATGTCTAGGCAGCTCCTGAAATCGGCTTTACTGACATTACTGTGAGCTGCACTACACTTCTCTCCACTTCAAATACATATTTTCCTCTCCAAACAAAGAAACATGCAAACAACCCAACAATCCAATCCTCTGGTCAGCCTTGGAAGGAAATGATCAAATGCTTCACCTCCTTATCGGTGTGTACATGCATCTTGGAAAATGCGAATTCATTCTTAAAAAAAAAAAAAAGGTTGAGCTGCTCACAGAGGTCAAATTCACGTGGGTTCTGTTAAATGTTGCATGGCATTTCCAAGATAATGGAGAGTTGGCTTGTCAGGCACTAAAAAAATAATAAAAAATACATGGATTGAAGACATATCTCAACAAACAGTCCTGAAATAGTCTTGAAAAATGACCTGGCTTAGATTAGGTCAGGCTTTTCATATGCTTTGAGATAAGGTAAACATTTTTATCTACGCTTTATTCTTTTTTTATTGTTGCACGGCATGAGCTAAGATACGGTGCGTCTCTTTCTTTAACGTGCTCCACTCAGGATGACCTTGGATGCATTGTGGGATTCAAGGTCTCGACAGACGCCCCCTGAACCCACTTCCTGCTCCAAGTTAAGATGAAAGTGACATTTCAAAAGAAGAGTCAGAAAATGCCCACGATGGTTCATACTTACATACTTCATTCGAAATTGCCTTTTTATTTTAAACAAATGTGTCAAAGTAAAAGCTCATCAAGAGAATATAGTCTCACTTTAAGGGAAATATACTGAGGAGATGAGGTTACAGATGAGGTGTGGGAATAAAAGCCATTTAGAGTTGATATGTGTCATTTGTTTCCTGTATGTATGGACATTTATTTATTTTATTTTATTATTTCTTTCTTTATTGTTAGCATCCCCAATAGCTGATGACAGAGTGACCACTAGTCTTCCTGGGATCCACAACACTAGCACAATGAATCTACTCCTTTCCAGACAAACCTTAAACAGTCAAGCTTTTAAATAACAGTAATCATGCAACGTCACTTTTAGTGGTTAACTGCATCACAGTAGACGGCCGTATGTAAGTATTAGTTTAGTCTACAGTGTCTGGAGACACTGAAGGTATTTCAAATGGTGTGTCCATGTAGCGAGGAGGGAATACTACTCCAATCACACACCTTGTTTGTGTTGATGTATGTGCAATAAGTTCCTACAGTTGAAAAGCTTACTTTGTCACATTTTTGCATCTGGTTTATATACACACTTACTTCCCAATTAAAAATGAACCAGACTCGCAAGGAGCTCATTTATTTGGACGGAGGTTTGATAACCTGTCGTCCCCCTGGGTTAGAGATTTTGGCAGCAAAAGGGAGTCAAAACAAATCCAGTTCCAGTCCCTGTAACGCTAGCGAAGCGTGATGGACTTGTCTGCTCTTCTCCGGTGCTCATACCAGTTAACATGAATGAAAAAATAAATATGACCAGCAGTCCAGACTGCGGTTTGCCCTCGCTTCATTTTGTTACGCTAGACTTTCCAAGCGTGAGGAACTGCTGGCTATCAGATGTCAGCGTCCTTATACCCATAAACCCTTTTCTGGGTCGCTCACTGAGACCTGGCATTTTCCAGCGCCTCTGCATTTATTTGGTGTGTGGAGTTTGGAGGAAACGCTCCACATTCTAATAAACTGGGTGTGAACGCGCCCTAAAATCGATGTACATAGTCTGTGAACTTTGGATCATGCAATTGCAGAGATGACAAGCTTGTTCTTTTCCAAAAGACATCTGATATCAACGAGCAGTGGTTGTAAGCCCAAACCCCCCAGAAGACTGAACTGTAAATACACAGACACTGGGAACGCATCGACAGATTGTGCCATTAATAGTGAAGCCCTCTGCACGGTCTTGGATCACAGTGACATTGGTACAAGATAGGGGCTCTCATTACGACAGTGGGTTACAACCATAAGGCCCAAACCTGGTATTAGCCCATTAAACACTCAAGCACCAGATCCTAAGCGCTATTCATTCAAAAACCTGGCAACAAGAAACCAAAAAGAACCGTAGGACTTTTGTTTTGTAGAGCCGCATTTAATGAGTATGACCCGGCCAGCCCTCTTTGGCTCCGAAGTGGAAATGAGGCCAATGGGCCCTAAAGGCGAGCATCGTTAACCTAACGCAACGTTCCCGCTTCCCGTTTCCTTGACTTCTTTTGTTTGTTTTCTCCAATCAAGTCGCTGCAGGCCTGGGAAGACCCAAAGCTGGGAAACACGGGAACATAATCTCAGGCTTGGCATCTCACAGCCCAGTCATTTTATTCCCCTATAGAGGTATGGGAGCATGATGATGAAATCAAGGTTTATTATGTACCTCTGTGGCTGACACAGCATATCCTTTGCATTCTTTGGTAATTCATCAACGTCAGAGTCTTGCGGCGAGTGTTTAATAGCCCCATCGATGTAATTCATATTTACTCATCTTCCAGACTGTAAACTAATTACAAAAATAGTTATTATCTTGTGCCACAGATAGGTACGTTTTCATATGAATAACCCAGAACGCCTGACGTAACCATCAACTTTTCCATTTCGTCTTGGGAGAAAAGCAGGAAATCACAACGTCCACTGGCATCTCCAGAGTAAAAAATAAATGGAGACCACCGTGAATAACAAGTGCATAGTACAAGGAGAGTCTGGAGAAGGCTTTTCAGTGCGAGAGACTGAATACAAGGGAAGGGAGGGAAGATTAATAACATCTGTCGGCAGACAAAAGGGGCCCAGGAGAATTTTTTTCCCCTCTGTGTGAACTGGAATTAACTCTGTAGAAACACACCAACTAAACCTAGGCGCAAAAAAAGAGAGCAATTGACTTGGAAAGTTCTTTTCCGCACTTTTTTTTTGGGGGGGGGGGGGACTGAGTGAGCTTTCCTACTCGATAAAAAAAAAATCCAATTAACTTTTTCCAAATGTAAAGGATCTCTTCCAACCAAAACTTTGTAGCTTTTTTTCCCTTCTCCTCCAGGATTTCTCACCCTCGAGTGATGCGTCAATGATTCACTTCAACTGCTCAAAGTCGAGACAAGATTGACATTTCAAAGGGAGGCCAATGAAAAAGAGATGACGGCTGCATAATTCATAACTGCATTTCTAAATTGGCCATTACAACTCATTATCCCGGGATGATCATTGAACGCAGCTTAAAGGTCGGAGCTCTAGACCTTTCAAGCTTCTTGAGGAAGAGGGATAGATACATTCTCACTTTAAGGGAAAAGCAATTTTCCCACTCCCAATTCCTGATTTGCACACTAGGCGGGTGTCCAACCGCCCAACCGTCCTTACTAAGCCTCTTTGATTCCCCCTGGTGGCATGGAGACCCTTGAAGGAGACGCTTCCTCAGATGAAGAGGAGGCCGGGCTCAGTGTCCTATAATGTGATACTTCATTGATCTCTGGAATCTCGGGAAATAAGTCTTTTCTCTTGCCCAACTCCACTGGGAGGTCAGAGGTCAGAGTAGCACCTCTGGAGCCGGGAGGGATTCGGTGTCTGGCTCAAGGACACTTCAGCAGGGCGGGTAATTGTTGATACAGGAGCTTAAATCCACAGTCTCTGGTTTTCAACCACTAGCCAGCTTGTCACCCCTTAAAAAAACCCACCATTTTCGATGACTTGAAAGCCATCAACCCTCTGCATTTAAAAGCTGCCAGTGGGTTTGGTCGGCGTCACTCCAACGTCAACGTCAACACCATCCCATGCTTTTAACCCTGAACTGTTAGCGTTTCTGCCACAACCGCCAGTGTTTACTCTGGAATCAGTCAAACGCATGCAATTAGTGTCTCTCTGCTGTCTCTCATTTCAAACCAACTAACATAGCGCTGGCAGATATGAGCTGGAACAAAATGGAAAAAGTTCGAGACAGGCGTTTTACTTTGGTGGCCTACTCCTCAGTCCCAGTTTTCAAACTTTGCAAAAGCCACACCTGCTGTACCATGCAGGTGTCCCAGCACAGTGGATGCAAATACTGTTTATTTTCCAGTTGTGCACTATAAAAAAAGCCACGTATTAAAAACAAACAAACAAAAAAAACCCGACATCAGATTGCTCCACTTTGTATCCACAATTTATTCATTTTTTAGCAGGTTTGGAAGTTTTATTTTGCAAATGATATTAGCTGCAGGGACTCGTGTTCTAGTGACATGACGCCTCTCTCAATTTCTCATCATATGGGGGAAGTTATTAAAACGACAACCCGAATTATTCACAGGAGGAATGATTAGAGTTGATGTTCATTAGAGAACGGACGGGGGTAAATAGTTGACAAATGCTCCCCTTTAAATGCTAGTGAACCGGTCGCGGCTTCCCAGAAACGCAGTTGCCACCGAAGCGCAGAGGAGCGGAGCGGAGCGCAGCGCCAAGACTCACCCGGTGTCACCGCCGCCCGGGCTGGAAACACCCTTTCACCGGCAAATCCTCTCCCGGCTTCACTTATCGCAACATTCACCACGTCGTCTGTGATGGAAAGAGGTGAAAACCGACGAATGCTTTGTTCATTTGTGGAATAACAATCTCCCCCTTTTTGGCGTCTCGTATGGACCAAGTAGGGTTGTTTATTTTTGTTTTTTTTGGTTGCCCGACGCCGAGATTTATTCTAATAATGTTTATCCTAATACTGCGTTTAAAGACTTTGTGAAGCCTTGAAACTCCGTGTTTTTTTGCCCCCCTCCCCCCTGCCCAAGCGTGGCATGTGATACTTGCATTGAGCTCGGTGTTGGTTGTGTTATGTCCCGGAGCATCTGCATGGGAAACTTAAAGGCATGCTGCATAGTGAGGGGGGTAAAAATGCGAGCCAGCTGAACCCGATGGACAAAAGCCCAACACACGGCCGGTAAGTCTGACAGCGACGAGCGTCTTTTCTTGGCTCTGCATCCGTTTTGACTGTGTCGTTCTGGAAAGTCGTCCAGCTCGTTTTCGCGAGCCGCAAAGGTGTCGGAATGATTTTAGGTGGACCGAATGTGCGATGAGTTGATCATCAGTGTGCTCTGTAGATGTTTTAATGCACAGCTCTATAAACAGTGATGTGCTGAAACTCACAGAGGCTCGTAAGCGCGTGCAAATTCCGTTTTTTTTTTTCCTTCCATTAAAAAGTTCTTTAAAAATCACTGTAATATTCCTATAATATTCACGTAGGGACCTGAAGTGTGTTTTGTATATCCTATAGTGTAATATTCCTCTAGGCGTTATGAGTGAGATTATAGTACTTTATAGTATTTTGTATGTCCTATAGTACCACTGTAATATTCCTATAATCTTCCTATAGTAACGTATAGTGTCTGTGGTACTCAATAGTGGGTTTACAGTGACCTCATGATACTTCATGGTATTTTGTATCTCCTATAATAGCATTCCTAATAGCACATTACAGGATTTCTATAGTTCTTTTGAGGAAGCATTGTTGTCTGTGCACATTAGATGAGCTCCTATTGTGAATAGCTTTGGTTTTGCATCAAGGCTTTTGACTAACACCACAAGTTGGATCAAATTTGAGAGGGCAGCACTGTTGCGCAGCAGACCTGCAGCTAGTTCCCATTAGACAAGCCCTACCTTTCCATTGATAATTGGATTGGGTGGGAAGCTTGTCAATATTTGAGTAAATTAATTAAGGTTGATGGGCCCCCTTTTAAGCGGCTCTTACATCTCCCTCTTACTTGTATGGATTGTCTATATGTCACTGCCTCCCTTGTTGGGATCATTAACATGTTGATGTGCATAGACAGATGCTCATGTTTCTCCTGTGCAGTAGTTCATGTACCAGAGCGCACACTTGTGGGACCCTGGAAGCAGACATAACAAACTAATGAGAACAGATTGCACAGGATATGGAAAAGTGTGACCCAAGAAGCTGCAGGTTTCCGTTCTGACCAAACACTACAGCAGCTCATTTCAGGCAGTAGTTCCTCCTCTTCCAGTGGAAGGTGTGTTAATAAGCCGCTGTAGTGTTCGGTTGGAACGAAAACCTGCAGACCCCTTGGGTCACTACGCTGCATGTTGAACACCACTGCTGTATCACATTCACACAGAGAGAGGGAACGGTGGAGAGAGAGAGAGAGATGCCATACTCTCTGCATGTGTTTGTGGGTGGGCGGCTGTTGCTCTGTTATTTGTATTCTGCTGTGATCTCTAAACTCTATCTTTAAAAGTGTTTCTAATAACAGTGCCTGTGCAGAAACACCTTCATCCCATGCTCTCATGCCAGATAGATTTTTTTTTATTATTTTATTTTCAGCTTCCAGCAATTCATTCGGCCTATTATCTTCTATTCCCTGCTACACACTTTGTTAAATCTCAGCCTTTCGCTAAAATGATGCTGATTACACATCAAGCTTGAAGCACTGCTTTCATTTTCAATTAGAGACCGTCAGGGTACTTTTCAAAACATCCTAAGTGGTTCATGAGAGATGTGGTAAATTAGTGGCGGAATTATTAAGTTCACTTAATGCAACTTCACTCATCTACTGTACCTATTACCATTTGTCACCTTTAAAATGACTTCAGCTTGTTTTTTTTTCCTCCAAACCTTTTTCCCTAGTGCATTTTGTAAATGAGAGCTTTAATCTCCAAATAGGTCACAATTACGCAGCACCAAAGTGAATTAGTTACTTAGTGAGTTACAAGTCTCATTTATACAATCCCAAGGGCAAAGACTGGC